>CM057813.1:14617997-14716504 GCA_030067965.1 Latrodectus elegans | reverse complement strand
TATACATTTATTTTTTTCTAAGACATATAATGAGACTTATGCCGACCATACGTCATGGAGAGTCTTACAAAAGCAACTCGTCAGAGCAATTGGTCGATAATGTAAAGGGTCTGAAGTGATCTTTACCATCCTTAAGAACTGGAATCACTATCGCTTTATCTCCAAGCTAATGGAAATTTCTTTTCATTCCAGACTATTTAACCTAAAAGTAATATGCTCCAATAGGGGAGTTCAAGATTTCAAATTTCCCTGAAGCATTTGATAGCTGATTCCTGTCTGTTCCTGGACTGGTATCATAGGCCCGTTTTTAATGCTCTCTTCAATTCCAACATCCGAAACTCACAGTTGTAAGGCCAGGCGTCACCATGGTTAAAATGAATTGGTGTTCATACTCAGCACGACTCTTAGTCCTTAAAAAGGAAGTACTATAAGAGTCAAAGTTGCTTGAGACGCTAGCAAAAAGTTTCAACAAGAATATTAGCAATGTCTTCGGGAGAAGAGTATACAGCAGCTCTGGTTTTTAAAATAGGAATTGAAAAATCCTTATAAATTCCATTATTTGTTTTCACTTTTCTCCACAACTGTTTAATAGATGTGGAAGATGTAATTGAAGATACATACGCATAGCGAGATCTCAGGATTCCTTCTGATCTTTCGACGACGAGCTCTGCGAGCTAGTGCTTTTGCTCTCTTTAAATGCTAATTGATTCTCGGTTGTGGGGTATTTCCTAAACAACTTGCTAACTTCTTTTTGTTTTCTACAAGTTTCTTGGCATTCTTTATTCCACCAAGGTTTGTAACGCCGTTTTGGCATAGAGGAACTTTTGGGTATTGTTACATCAGTTGCATTTATAATTGTTTTAGTGGACTTCTCTAACAGCTTCATCAATACTCTCTATCAAAACCATTTCATTATCAATAACTGTCAATTGTGTAAATGACGTTCCAATCTGCCCGACTGTACACGTAAGTAGGTAGACGTTGTACTACACTACTACCTCCAGTCTGGGAGAGATGACGAGAGGAAAATGATCAATTGTACAAAGATCATTCCCTACATTTAAATTTAGCAATGGCAGCAATGATGGTGAACAAATAGCAAGACTGAGTGGAATGAAATGTTCTTGTGGGTACGTGAAAATATGTCTTCTCTCGTCGGTATTAAGCAGACAGAGACCGTTGTCTGAAATAAAACGCTCTCATCTGCCGACCGCGAGAATTCGTATCATCACTTCCCCACAAGGTATTATGGCCGTAGAAATGAACCAACAATAGGAACAAAAATGGCAGCTGATCAACTAATTCATCGAGTTCCTCTTGGCGGATGGCATCGTGTGGTAGTAAATATAAACTACAGACTGTTACTAAGCATGAAGTATGAATTCTCACAGCAACAGCCTGTAGAGTAGTATTCAATTGATGGACAGCGCTGGGGAAAGTATTCGATGTTAATATACATACACCTTCCAGATGCTCACCATCATCACCACGGCCTCTTCTAAAGCATTTAAACCCTCGAATAGAAATGATGTTGGAAGACTTCAGGAATGTCTCCCTGGAAGTGCTATACATGCAGGGGTTGTAATCTGACACTAGAGACTTGATGTCATCAAGATGTGATCGCAAACCATGGCAGTTCCAAGATACAAAGGAAGTTATTATTTAGTTTTAAAAGCTCCTTTACTGGATCTGGAAGGCGGGTCTTCTGTCATGATTCTCGGAGTGACGTATCATCGCCCGAGGGAATAAATGGGGACCATGTCTGCCTCCAGGCATGAGAAAGCATTGCGGGTGGAAATTGATGTTTTTGCTTTTTTAATTTTAATGCTTTCTCTGCTTTTGATTTAGCAAAGGAAGCTTTTCTTGAAAATGGTGGAGCTTTTTTAAAAACAGGCTTTTCTCTTGTTTGGGGGTAATTTCTTTGGGGAAACCAAAATTGGTTCAGTTTGTGTGTTGCCTGGATTTGGCAGACCTTTCTGGCAGCAGTGACATAACTAACTCCTGGCTGTGGAGTACGGGAAGTAATCTTCAATCGTCTCGCCTCAGGATACGAGCATTTTTGATTAACCTTAATCGTGGTTATCTCTTTTTCCAGTAAATACCGAGGAAAACTTCGAGAATAGGAGGGATGGTCACCTTGGCAGCTGACACATCTCTCTTCGCTGTGCAGTTCAAAGTGCTATCGTGGCTAAACCACCGCGCAACGTGCGCAGGTGATTTTGCCTCTCTGTAAGCATTTCTCGAGTGTCCAAAGCGCTGACACTGGAAACATCGCAAAGGATTTGGGACAAGGCCCGACGGGCAACCATATACGCAGCTTTAAACATACTGCGGGAAGGTTCGGCGTTGCAAAAGTCAGAACGAGGTGCTTCGTATCAATAACTTTGCCTTCCTGTCTGACTGTTATGCGTCTAACGCCGCAGACCTTCTGATTCTGTAAGTTCTCCAGAATCTCCTCCGTCGGCGAATACAGCAAAATCAATTGCAGACAGAAAACACCACAAGAGAAATTAAGGATACCGTGAGGCGTGACAAAGTTACTTCCATATTAGCCAAAGATTTCACACTGGCTAGAATGGCTGCTTGAGAGTCTGATGCAGCCTTCTACAAAGCAAGTCACCAAAGCGCATCTTCTGAACTTTCTTGACTTCCCCAACTATTCCCGATATTCCTTTCTCAATTAGGGAAAGGGAGACACAGTTGTATAATTGCCTTCTTTCCTTTTGATTATAAAAACTTTGGGCATAAGATTTTCAAATTGGCTGCTCCTGTGGGAGAAAAGTAAAAATTTTTTGTTCTCCATACCATTAAATTAAAAATTTCGGGACCTGACTGCGCCCACTCACCTCACTAAGTCCAACAAGGGGATGCAGACCAGCTGCTGGTTGGTTGGTTGGTTATTTTTGCGGCGCAAGGTCCAGATAAGGACATTGTGTTTTCGTGCCAAACACAAGATAAATTACACCAGTTTTTTAAACCCATTAAAAGTATAAAATAATAATATAGTTAAAATGTACATTAAAAGTACAAAATAGAAATATAGTTAAAATGTATATTAAAGGTATAAAATAGAAATATAGTTAAAATGTATATTAAAGGTATAAAATAGAAATATAGTTAAAATGTATATTAAAAGTTTGTAAACATGCAATATACACATGTATAAAATTAAAAATTTTATGAATGCAGTAAAATATTTCTAAATCAGATAAAATTCATAAATCTTGTGTCTTTTAAAAACGCAAATAGGCTGGGTAATGGGGTGGTTCCCTAAGCAGATCTTCTAATGTTAAAATGTTACTATTGAAATATCTAAAACGCTGATGGTTAAAATCTGGGTATACAATTAAAATGTGATATACCAATGGTTCATCACACTTTTCACACCATGGTTGGAGATCACTCAAGATCAAATGCTTGTGGGTGAAACATGTAGACCACCCGAAGGCGAGTCAGTCTGACGTCTGCGCTTCGTGGAGATAAAACAGATAATGGAATGATGTATGAAAATATGGAATGGAGTTTGTTGTTGACTTGCAGGTCCCATGATTCCTGCCAAAGAGAATATATGAAATGTTTGAATCCTTTTCTCATGTCCATTGATGGTATTGAAGGCAAAATGGAAGTAGCTGCAGATTTAGCGGCAGCATCAGCTTTCTCATTGCCATCTATTCCTATGTGGCTTGGTATCCAACAAAACAGTATCTCAAATCCCTTGTTAGTAACAGTATCAATTACTTTGAAATATCTTAGACACAACTGGATGGTAATTATAGCAGCTATTCCTCAAAGCTTCTCTAATACAAATCTATACTGTCAGTGTACACACAGAATTTACGTTCATTTTTAGTTGTTACCAACTGAAGTGTTTCGGTATATAGCCGTAGCCTCAGTAGTGAAGATGGAGCAGGATTTAGGAAGGCTATAACTGTAGGAGGTATCATCAAGATAAACTCCCACAGCCAACTGGATCCTGGACATTTGGATCCATCCGTAAATACTGGAGTGTAACTTGGGTGTACTGACAGCGATGGAATGAATAAAGCTGTTGAAGAATAGCAATCTATTTGTGTCTGATTTTTTATTCTTACCAAAGGGATTTAACACAGTAATGTGTGGATTGGACCAAGGTGAATGTGCGTAAAGGTCAGTAGACTCGATTCGGACATCACATAGGTCAAGAAAAGCAAAATAATAGATTTAATACGACAGAGAAAAGGTGGAATGCTTGATGGTCTAGCATTATATAATCTCTTAAGAGCAGCACTTTGGAATCGTGGAACGCAAGGGATGATGAGGTGAGGACATGATTTTTGAATAATAATTAGAGAGACAGCTGTATCCGCTGCCCAGGTCTAATGGTAATTGTTGGCAGATTACATATAGACTCTGGACGGGTGATGTACAGAAAATGCTCCTGGCAAATCCTTAAAGCAGAGTGGTGGACGGTATCCAATCTACGTAAAATGGAAGATCTAGTGATCCCATAAGCAACACAACCATAGTCAATACGAGATAAAATGATTGATTGGTAAATTCGGAGCAATGAAGTGCGATCTGCACCCCAAAATGTATTAGACAACACCTTGAAGATATTGAGCAATCGCTCGCACTTCTTCCGCAGATATAAAGTATGTGGAAGGACAGTTAAATTCTTATCGAAAAAATTACACCGTATGAATTTTATCTCAAGTTGAAAAGCCACAGGATATAGGTCTATTACTTATGCATGAAGCACAGGATCGAGATGAAGACTAAGTTTTCCTACAGAAATGGACACAGTGACTCTTACTAGGATATATACTAAGACCATTTCGTTCACACCAAGTAGTTAGATTGTTTACAGCTGTTTGCAATTGTCTCTCAATTATATTCATGTTTGAACCCTGATATGAAATTTGTAAGTCATCAACATATAAATTCCTATGAACTGAAGATGGTAACTGATGAAGTATGTTATTGATAAGAAAAGGAGTTAAAAAGGGCTACGCTTAAAACGCTACCTTGAGAGGACACCCTCAGCTTGAGTAAAAGTATTGGAAACTGTACTTCCAATACGTACTTTTAAAAAAGCCTGGTAGTAAATTCACTCTGTATAAATATTGGAAGATTACCCTTAAATCCAAGATTATGCATATTACGAGGAGAACACCATAACGCCACGTACGATCATATGCTTTCTCAATATCGGAAGAAAATTGCAACAAGATGGTTTCTTCCCTCACTAGAAAGCATTTCGAATTTGGGATTCCAGACTCTACTATGCTGTCAATAGTGGATCGTCCTCTTCGAAAATCCGCTTTGTTGAAGGGGTAAGTATGCAATTATTCTTCTCTTAAGATGTAAATGAGTCTAGCATTGACCATACGCGTCAAACGTTTTGCACAAGCAACTCGTGAGAGCTATTGGACGAATAACTCAGAGGGTCAGATGCCATCTTTGCCAGTGTTTCAAAATTGGAATCACTATCGCTTCTCTTCCATGATTCTTAGGATAAGCATGCTCAGTCCAAATTCTATTAAACAATGAAAAAGTATCATTTTAATAAAGAATCATGTGATTTAAATGACGGAGCATTTGATACGAGATTCCATCTGGTCCTGGGCTAGTGTCGTTTTAGCTTTAGATAAAGCAGACTTCAATTCTGACAATTCAAAATCAAAATTATAGGGTAGAATATGTCGATCATGAAAGCTTAGAGGTGTCCGCTCAGCGATTCTTTTTAATCCTTAGAAAGTAGGATTATAAGTGAATCAGAGCTGGAAACACTAGCAAAGGTTTCACCGATGACATTAGCAATATCTACCGCTGAGGAGTGTATTGCAACTCCGGTTTTTAATATTAAGGAATGGGATAATCCTGATAAATACCATTGGCTGCTTTAACTTTCCTCCATAATTGTTTACTTGTTGTCGATGAATTGATTGACGACACGGAGCAGATCCAAGAATTCTCTTTGACTCTGACGTCCCTAACTCTTCGAGCTTGAGCTTTGGCTTTTTTTCTTTAAAAGCAAACAAGATTCTCCGTAGTAGGAGTATCTTCGGAATATATTCCATTGTTTCCTTTGTTTTTCTTATAAGACAGATTGACATGTTTCATTCCACCCAAGGTTTCCTGTGTTTATGTGGAGTGTTGGAATTCTTAGGGGATAGCAAAATCCGCAGCTCGGATTATTGTGTCGGTGATATATTTAACGGCATCATCTGTCATATCTGTCTTTAACTCTTGCCTCACTGATCACAGCCAATTGCGGTGGAAAAGTGTCCAATCGGCTCGACTGTACACATAATTAGGTGGTTTGTGACGCACACTATTACTTCCAGCCTGAGTCACGATTAGAGGGAAATGATCACTATTATAGAGGTCATACTTCCAACAGCAAAATTCAGCAATGGCAGGAGTGATGGAGAACAAATAGCTAAGTCAAGAGAGTGAAATGTCCCGTGTTGGTTCGTGAAAATAAAGTCTTCTCGTCGGTATTTAGCAGACAGAGGCAAATTGTCAAGGAAATTAATTTTTTTCTATCTGACGACCGCGAGAATTCGTATCATCACTACCCCACAGAGGACTATGCGTCCACATTAAAATCACCAAAGCAATAAAAATGGAGCTGGGGAGTTGATCAAGTAAGTCGTTTAGTTTCCTCTTCTTGGATGACACTCATACGGTGGTAAATATAGGCTACTAAACTGTAATTAGACATGCGGTGTGAATTCTCACAGCAACAGCCTGAGAAGAGTAGTTCTTAACTGATGTGCTGTACTGGAATAAGTGTTTGATGTAATTATACAAACTCCACCAGATACAGCTGCATCACCACCATTATCCTTTCAAAAACATTGAAACCCACGCATTTTGGTGATAACAGTGGGCTTCAGGAATGTTTCCTGGAGTGCCACACATGCGGAGTTATAGGTATACATAATGGATTTGATATCATCAATTCGAGGCAAAAACCACGACAATTCCATGAAACAAAGGAAGTCATTAATGGAATACAGTCTAACCGTTGTCACTATTGCTCAGTGTCATCTCAGATGAATCTTCCAGCATGAAATCATCATCTGAAGGATGCAGTTTGATAGTGTCTGCATCCATAGACAGAAGAGCTTTTCTGGCAGTTAGCGAAGACTTTCGAACGCCTTCCTTGGCCAGTTTTAATTTTCTAGCCTTTAAAGCTGTTGATTTTGCCAAAGTTGATTTGGCAATTAGAGGTGCAGAAATGTCTGTCGTTTTTTGCTTTCGGAGCAATCTAACTGTAAGAATAGAGTTTGTGTCAGTTTGGTTGCTGCAGGATCGGGTTATTTTTTTTGGTTATATGAGCGTATTTAACACCTGGAGTGGGAGTACGGGAATTAACTAATCGGCGAGCTTCTAAATAGGAAATATTTTTCTTGATTTTGATGGTAACAATTTTCTTTTCCTGCTGCCAAACGGGACAAGATCTAGAATAAGAAGTGTGGTTACCTTTACAGTTGACACACACTTCTTTGGCTTCGCAAGTGGTACTTTCATGGCCAACGTCAGAACAACGGGCACATATGAGTTTTCCTCTGCAAGCCATTTTAGAGTGTCCAAATCGTTGGCACTAGAAGCATCTTAGCGGATTAGGGATAAAAGGCCGTACTGAACATCGCATATAAGCCACTTTAATGTTTTGTGGCAAGTCTGGTGTACAGAATGTCAAAATGAGATGCTTTGTGTTTAGTACAATGCCATCTCTCTTTATCGTAATTCTTTTCACAGCGCAGACTTTGTGATTTCAAATTTTCCAGTATTATTTCTTCGGTGGGAGTATGAAACAAGTCCTCCCGAAGAAATAACTCCTATTGAAAAATTTAAATTTCTATTAGGTTCCAAAGTTACTGCCATGTCACCAATTGCTTTCAAGTTTTGCAGTAGTACTGATTGTTTGTCTGATGCAGTCTCTATTAATAAAACACCCGATCGTAACTTCTTAATAGATTTAACTTCTCCCAAGTAAGAAGTTATACTCTTTTCAATGAGGAAAGGTGAAACATATTCGAAGCCCTACGAGGGGATACATGTTAACTGTACCAGTGCTAGTCAGTCCCTATACGCTCACGGTACATCCCTGAAGTGAGACTCCACCACTTATTATTTTCCTTCCTTTTGATTACAAAACATTTTGCATTAATTTTATGTAACATTTGCTCCCGTGGGAGATAAGATAAATTTTTGTTCTCCATTAAATATTTTATAAAATTTCGGGACCTGAACGCACCACCCACCACCGAGTCCAACAAGGGGATGCAGACCAGCTGCACCAGTGCTAGCCAGGTCCTATACGCTCATAGTACATCCCTGAGGTGGCCTCCACCCTTAACGAGTCACCCAGTAGATGCACCGATCGCTTGATCCATAAAGCCGATTGATGTGCTGAGGACCACAACACAGCTCCCGTTTACCTGAAGCAGAGGCCAAAGCAATGTGTTGGTCTCAGGAGGCCTCAATTACCAGGATCCTCCTTTCCAGGGACACGGGTCTCCACGCACGGCAAACACGTGGGTGATTTAGTCCTCAAGAGTAGCTGATAGCAACAAAGCGGCAAAAAGCTACTCAAGGGAAGCCCTCAACCTCTTACGAGGCAACCACACTGAGGGAGAAAAGGAAGGAAAAGCAGAAGAGTAGAGGAGAGAAGAAAATAAAGAAGAGGAAAGATCACTAGGGTACCTCGGGATTGTGACACCCGTGTTTTCCTAAAGAAGGTAAACCCCCTGAGGGGAAAGAAGGGGGGTTATTATAAAGACATTTTAGAAGACTAGAATTATCTTGAACCAAACTGATTATTGTAGAGGACGCTATTGCGAACATTTGGATGTATTAATATTTAGTATCCCATGCTTGGAGTCGTATCACTCATAAAGTTTCTAAAATCCATCCAAAAGACAGAAAATTGTTAAATACTTTAAAAGGGGGAGGGGGATTAGGACATTTTAGGAAACTTGAAATTTCTGGAACCAAAGTGAATCTTGTAGAGAAGGCTGTTGTGAACAATTTGATGCATAAATATAAAAGATTACATGGTTTGAATCATAACACTACTCACAACTTTCTAAAATACCATAAAAAAACACAAAATTAAATTTTTATAGTGTTGCTTGTTAAGGCATTTTAGGTGTCAGGAAATGTCTGGAACCAAACTGAATGTTGTAGACGAGACACTTGCAAACATTTTGATGTATTAATATATAAGATCTCATGGTTGGAATCAAAACACTCCTCAATTATTTTAAAATCCGATAAAAAAACCAAAATTTAATACTTTAAAGAGTGGGGTTATAAGGACATTTTAGTAGATTGGAAATGTCTTGAACCAAACTGAATTGAAGACGACACTATTGAAAACATTTTGATGCATTAATATTCAGTATACCATGGTTGGAGTCGTAGCACTCCTCAATGTTCTAAAATCAGGCCAAAAAGACAAAAATTTGAATTCTTAAAAATGGGGCTGGGCTGATTTGGACAATTTAGAAGAATAGCGATGTGTGGAACCAAACTGAATCTTGTAGAGGAGACTGATGCAAACATTTTTATGTTATTATATTTAATATATCATGATAGGAGTCTTAGCACTCCTCAATTATCCAAAATAATTCCAAAAAGAGAGAAAAATTTGAATTCTTTAAAAGTGTTGACGGTGTTTCGGACATTTTAGTTGAATAGAAATGTCTTGAACGAAACTGAATATTGTAGAGGACACTATTGAAAATATTTTGATGCATTAATGTTCAATATACCATGGTTGGAGTCTTAGCACTCCTCAATGTTCTAAAATCAGGCCAAAAAGACACAAAAATTTGAATTCTTAAAAACGGGGGGGGGAGCTGATTTGGACATTTTAGAAGAATAGAGATGTGTGGAACGAAACTGAATCTTGTAGAGGAGAATGATGCTAACATTTTGATGTATTTATATTTTATATATCATGGTTGGAGTCGTAGCACTCCTCAATTATCCAAAATCATTCCAAAAAGACAGAAAAATTTGAATTCTTTAAAAGTGTGGAGGGTGTTTAGGACATTTTACGAGAATAGAGATTTCTTGAACCAAATTGAATCTTGTAGAGGAGACTATTGCAAACTTTTCGAATCATTAATATTGAATATCCCATGGTTGGAATCGTAGCTCTCTTGAACTTTCTAACCTCAGACCAAAAAATTTAAAAATTATAATTCTCTAAAAAGGAGGGGGGACTGATTAGAACATTTTAGGAGACTAGAGATTTCTAGATTCAAAGTGGGTCTTGTAGAGGAGGCTGTTGCAAACATTTTCATGTAGTAATATATAAGATGTCATAGTTGGAATTATAACGATCTTCACTTTCCTAAAATCCGAAAAAAAAACTAAAATTTAATACTTTAAAGAAGGGGGAACTATAAAGACATTTTAGAAGACTAGAATTATCTTGAAGCAAACTGATTATTGTAGAGGACACTATTGCGAACATTTTGATGTATTAATATTTAAATCCCATGGTTGGAGTCGTATCACTCCTCAATTACCTAAAATCCAACCAAAAGTACCAAAAAATTTGAATTCAATAAAAGGGGGGTGGTAATTAGGTCAATTTAGGGGCCCAGAAATGTCTGGAAACAAATTAAATCTTGTAGAGGAGACTGTTACAAACATTTTGATGTATTAGTATTTCAGATCCCATGGTTTGAGTCTTAACACTCCTCAATTTTTTAAAATACAATCAAAAAGATACAAAATTGATTTTTATAAGGGGGTGATTAAGACATTTTAGATGATAAGAAATGTGTGGCTCCAAACTGAATCTTGTAGATGATACTGTTGCACACATTTTGATGTATTAAATTTAAGATCCCATGTTTGGAACCATAATACTCCTCATTTTAAAAAAATACGATAAAAAAACAAGTTTAATACTTTAAAGAGGGGGGTTATTAGGATATTTTAGAGGACTAGAAATGTTTTGAACACAACTGTATCTTATTGAGGAGACTGTTGCGAACATTTTGATGTAATAACATTTAAGATCACATGGTTGCAGTCGTAACACTCCTCAATTTTATAAAATAAAAAAAAACGCACAAAATTCATTTTCATAGGGAGGGGGAGATTAGGGCATTTTATGTGTCAAAAAATGTCTAGCACAAAACTCAATCATATAGGCGAGACAGTTGCGAACATTTTGATGTATTAATATTTAAGATTCTATGGCTGGAGTAGATTCAATCTTAAATTTTCCAAAATCCGACTAAAAAGACACAAAAATTTGAATTCTTAAAAAGGGGGGGTGACTGATTTGGACATTTTAAAAGACCAGAGATGTCTAGAACCAAACTGAATCTCATAGAGGAGACTGTTACGAATTTTCTGATGTATTAATATTTAAGATTCCATGGTTGGAGTCATAAGACTCCTCAATTTTTTAAAATACAATCAAAAAGACATAATATTTATTTTTATAGGATGTTGCTACTGCGAACATTTTGATGTATTACTATTTAAGATCCTATGGTTGGCTTTGATGCACTCCTCAATTTTCTAAAATCCGACTAAAAAGACACAAATATTTGAATTCTTATAAAAAGGGGGGATTGATTCGGACATTTGAGAAGACCAGAGATGTCTAGGACCAATCTGAATCTCATAGATGAGACTGATGCGAATATTCTGATGTTTTAATATTTAAGATCCCATGGTTGGAGTCATAAGACTGCTTAATGTTTTACAATACAATCAAAAAGACACAAAATTGATTTTTATAGGGGGGTGCTCAGGAAATATTTAGTGTGAAGAAATGTCTAGCACCAAAATAATTCTTGTAGAGGATACTTTTTCGAACATTTTGATATATTAATATTTAAGATCTTATGGCTTTAATCGTAACTCTTCTCAATTTTCAAAAATGCGACCAAAAAGACACAAAAATTTTAATTCTTAAAGATAGAGGGGGGGGCTTTATATGAAAATTTTGAAGACTAGAAATGTTTGGAACGAAACTGAATCTTGTAGACGAGACTTTTGCGATAATTGTTATGTATAATTATTTCATATTCCATGGTTGGAGTCGTTTTGCTCGTCAATAATCTACAATTCAACCAAAAAGACCTAAACATTGCAATTTTATAAAACAGGGCGGTGATTCGGACTTTTTTGGTGACTAGAGATATCTTGGGACAAAACTGAATCTTGTAGAGTAGATTGTTGCAAACAATTTGATGTATTAATATTTAAAATCACATGGTTTAAATTGTAGCGCTCATTAATTATCTAAAATCCGAACAAAAAGACACAAAAATTTGAATTCTTAAAAAAAGGAGGGGCTGCTTACGTCATTTTATGTTCCTAAAATGGTCTGGGACCAAATTGAATCTTGTATAGGAAACTGTTGCAAACATTTTGATTTATTAATATTTAAGATCCCATTGTTGGAGTCATAATACTACTCAAATTTTTAAAATACAATCAAAATTACACAAAATTGATTTTTATAGTTGGGGTGATTAGGTTATTTTAGGTGTCAAGTAATGTCTGGCACCAAACTGAATCTTGTAGAGGAGACTGTAGCGATGTGAATTGATGAATTAATATTTAAGATCCTATGTTTAGAGTCGGTGTACTCCTCAATTTTCTAAAATCTTACTAAAAAGACACAAAAATTTGAATCCTACAAAATGGGGGTTGAGTATATTAGGACATTTTACAAACTAGAGATGTCTGGAACTAAATTGAATCTTGTAGACGACACTGATGCGAATATTTTGATGTATAATTATTTAAGATCCCATGGTTGGAGTCGTATTTCTACTCAATTATTTAAAATCCAACCAAAAAGACCGAAAAATTTGAATTTCTAAAAAAGGTTGGGCATGATTAGGTCATTTTAGGTGACTGGAGATATCCAGACTCAAACTTAATCTCATACAGAAGACTGTAGCGAACATTCTGATGTACTAATATTTAAGGTCCCATGGTTGGAATCATAATACTCCTCAATTTCCTAAAATACGATAAAAAAACAAGTTTAATATTTTAAAGAAGTGGGGGGGAGGTAATTAGGACATTTTAGAGGACTAGAAATACCTTGAACACAACATAATATTGAGGAGGAGACTATTGCGAACATTTTGATGTATTAATATTTAAGATCTCTTTGTTGGAGTCGTAACACTCCTCAACTATCTAAAATAAAAACAAAAAGACACAAAATTGATTTTTATAGGGTGGGGGGAGATTAGGACATTTTAGGATTCCAAACATGTCTGGCACCAAACTCAATCTTGTGTAGGAGACTGTTGCGAATATTTTGATGTATTAATATTTAAGATCGTATGGTTGGAGTCGGTGCACTCCTCAGTGTTCTAAAATCCGACCAAAAAACACGAAAATTTGAATTCATAAAAAAGGGGTCTGATTTGGACATATTAGAGGACTAGATGTGTCTAGAACCAAATTGAATCTCATAGAGGACATTATTGCGAACATTTTGTTGTGTTAATATTTAAGATCCCATGATTGGAGTCGTATCTCTAATCAATTATCTAATATCCAACGAAAAAGACTGAAAAATTTGCATTCTCTAAAAGGGTGAGTGGTGATTAGGACATTTTAGGAGCCTAGAGAAGTCTGGGACAAAAGTGAATCTTGTATAGGAGACTGTTGCAAACATTTTGATGTATTAATATTTAACATCCCATGGTTGGAGTCGTATCACTCTTGAATTACCTAAAATCCAACCAAAAGTTCCAAAAATATTGAATTCTTTAAAATGGGGTGGTTATTAGGACATTTTAAGAGAATAGAGATTTCTAACCAAATTCAATCTTGTAGAGGAGACTATTGCGAACATTTTGATGTAGTAATATTTAAGATCGCAAGGTTAGAGTCGTAGCATTCCTCAATTTTTTAAATCCAACCAAAAAGATACAAAAATTTGAATTCTTAATAAAACGGGGGGTGATTAGGTCACTTGTAGAGGAGACTGATGCGAATATTCTAATGTATTAATATTTAAGATCCTATGGTTGGAATCAAGATATTACTCTATTTTTTAAAATACAATCAAAATACACAAAATTTATTTTTATAGGGGGGTGCTCAGGAAATTTTAAGTGTCAAGAAATGTCTAGCACCAAACTGAATCTTGTAGAGGATAATTCATCGAACATTTCGATATATTAATATTTAAGATCTTATGGTTGGTGCCGTAGCTCTATTCAATTTTCTAAAATACGACAATAAAGACACAAAAATTTTAATTCTTAGAAATAGGGGGGCTGATTATGACATTTTAGAAGTCTAGAGATGTTTGGAACCAAACAGAATCTTGTAGAGGAGACTGTAACGAACATTTTGATGCATTAATATTTAAGATCCTATGAATAGTGTCGGTACAATCCACAATTTTCTAAAATCCTTCCAAATAGACAAAAAAGTTTGAATCCTTAAAAAATGTGGGTGGGGGGGGCGGAGAGAATAGAACATTTTAGAAACTAGAGATGTGTGGGACCAAAGTGCATCTTCCACAGGAGGCTCTTGCGAACATTTTGATGTATTAATATTTACGATCCTATGGTTGGATTCGGTGCACTCCACAATTTTCTAAAATCCGACCAAAAGGACACAAAAATTTGAATTCTAAAAAAAGGGGGTGCTGATTCGGACATTTTTGGTGTCTAGATATGTCTGGAGCCAAACTGAATCTTTTAGAAGAGACATTTGCGAAAATTTTGATGTTCTAATATTTAAGATTCCATGGTTGGAGTCATAACACTCCTCAATTTTCTAAAATAGAATCAAAAAGACACAATATTAACTTTATAGGGGGTGGGGTATTAGGACATTTATGTGTATGAAACGTCTGAAACTAAACTGAATCCTGAAATGGAACTATTGCAAACATTTTGATGTATTCATATTGAAGATCCCATGTTTGGAATCATAACACTCCTCAATTTTTAAAAATCCTATAAAAAACAAAAAATTAATACTTTAAATGTAGGGGTTATTAGGACATTTCAGACAATAAGAAATGTCTTGAATCAAACTGAATCTTGTAGAAGCGAATTTTGCGAACATTGATATGTATAATTATTTAAGATGCCACGGTTGGAGTCGTTTCACTCGTCAATTATCTACAATCAAACCAAAAAGATCGAAACATTTGAATTTTATAGAAGGGGGGGGTGATTAGGACATTTTAGGTGACTAGAGATGTCTGAGACCAAAATGAATCTTGTAGATGTGATTGCTAAAAACAATGTATTAATATTTAACATCACATGGTTTAAATTGTAGCGCTCATCAATTATCTGAAATCCGATCAAAAAGACACAAAAATTTGAAATCTGTAAAAAGGTTGGGCTGTTTAGGTCATTTCAGGTGGACAGAAATGTCTGGAAATAAAGTAAATCTTGTACAGGAGACTGTTACAAATATTTTGATGTATTAATATTTAAGATCCCATGGTTTTTGACTTAACACTTCTCAATTTTTTAAACTACAATCAAAAAGATACAAAATTGATTTTTAAAAGTGGTGTGATTAAGACATTTTGGGTGAAAAGAAATGTGTGGTTCCAAACTGAATTTTGTAGATGAAACTGTTTCGCACATTTTAATGTGTTAACATTTAAGATCCCATGGTTGGAGTCTTAATACTCCTCAATTTTCTAAAGTACAGTCAAAAAGACACAAAATTCACTTTTATAGTGGGAGGTGATTAGCACATTTTAGATGTCACGAAATGCCTGGCTCCAAACTGAATTCTAAAGAGGAGACTATTGCGAATATTTTTATGTATTAATATTTAAGATCCCATGGATGGAATCATAATACTCCTCAATTTCCTAAAATACGATAAAAAAACAATTTTAATACTTTAAAGAGGGGGGGGTATTAGAACAGTTTAGAGGACTAGAAGTATCTTGAACACAACTGAATCTTATAGAGGAGAATTTTGCGAACATTTTGATGTATTATTATTTAAGATCCTATGGTTAGATCTTTGTTGGTGCACTCCTAAATTTTCTAAAATCCGATGAAAAAGACCCAAAAATTTGAATCCTAAAAAGGAGGGGGGGAGCTGATTAAGACATTTTTGACACTAGAGATGTCTGGAACAGAATTGAATCTTGTACACGAAACGGATGCGAATATATTTTGATTTATTAATATTTAATATCCCATGGTTGGAGTCGTATCTCTACTCAGTTATTTAATATCCAACGAAAAAATCGAAAAATTTGTATTCTCTAAAAGATGGAGTGGTGATTAGGACATTTTAGGAGTCTAGAGATGTCTGGAACCAAACTGAATCTTCTAAAGGAGACTGTTGCAAACGTTTTGATTTATTACTATTTAACATCCCATGGTTGGCATCGTATCACTCCTGAATTACGTAAAATCCCACCAAAAGTTCCTAAAATTTGAATCCTTAAAAGGGAGTGGTTATTAGGATATTTTAAGAGACTAGAGATGTCTGTGACCAAATTGAATATTGTAAAGGAGACTATGGCGAACTTTTTGATGTAGTAATATTTAAGATCGCATGGTTAGAGTCATAGCATTCCTCAATTTTTTAAATCCAACCAAAAAGACACAAACATTTGAACTATTAAAAAAGCGGGGGGTGATTAGGTCGTTTACATGGCTAGAAATATCTGGAACCAAACTGAATCTTGTAGAGGAGACTGTTGCGAACATTTCGATGTATTAATATTTAAGATTCTATGGTTGGAATCGATTCAATCTTCAATTTTCTAATACTCTAAATTATTTTCTAATTCTAATACTCAATTACTAAAAAGAAACAAAAATTTGAATTCTTAAAAAAAGGGTGACTGATTTGGACATTTTAGAAGACTTCAGATGCCTATGACCAAACTGAATCTCATAGAGGTCACTACTGCGAACATTTTGATGTATTAATATTTAAGATCCTATGGTTGGCTTTGATGCACTCCTCAATTTTCTAAAATCCGACTAAAAAGACACAAAAATTTGAATTCTTATAAAATGGGGGGATTGATTCGGACATTTGAGAAGACCAGAGATGTCTAGGACCAAACTGAATCTCATAGATGAGACTGATGCGAATATTCTTATGTTTTAATATTTAAGATACCATGGTTGGAGTCATAAGACTCTTCAATGTTTTAAAATACAATCAAAAAGACACAAAATTGATTTTTATAGGGGAGCTCAAGAAATTTTATGTGTGAAGAAATGTCTAGCACAAAACTTAGTCTTGTAGAGGATAATTTTTCGAAGATTTTGATATATTCATATTTATGATCTTATGGCTTTAGTCGTAGGTCTTCCCAATTTTCTAAAATACGACCAATAAAATAAAAAATATTTAATTCTTAATAATAGGGGGGAATGATTATGACATTTTAGAAGACTAGAGATGTTTGGAACAAAACTGAATCTTGTAGTGGAGACTGCTTCTAACATTTTTATGTATTAATATTTAAGATCCTATGGATAGAGTCGGTGCACTCCACAATTTTCTAAAATCCTACCAAATATACAAAAAATTGAAACCTTAAAATGGTTGGGGGGGTTGATTAAGATATTTTGGAAACTGGAGATGTCTTGGACCAAAGAGAATCTCGCATAGAAGACTGTTGCGAACATTTTGATGTATTAGTATTTGAGATCCTATGGTTGTAATAGGTGCACTCCTCAATTATCTAAAATCCGACAAAAAAAGACACAAAAATTTGAATTCTTAAAAAGGTTGATGCTGATTCGGACATTTTTGGTGTCTATAAATGTCTGGTGCCAATCTGAATGTTTTAGAAGAGACATTTTCGAACATTTTGATGTATTAATATTTAAGATCCCATGGTTGGAGTCATAACACTCCTCAATTTCCTAAAATCCGATAAAAAATATAAAAAATTAATACTTTAAAGATAGGGGTTCTTAGGAAATTTAAGATAGCAAGAAATGTCTTAATCAAACTGAATCTTGAAGACGAGACCTTTGCGAACATTGTTATATATAATTATTTAAGATTCCATGGTTGGATTTGTTTCAGTCGTCAATTATCTACAAATGTACCAAAAAGACTCAAACATTTGAATTCTATAAAAGGGGGGGGTTTGATTAGGACATTTTAGGTGACTAGAGATGTCTGGGACAAAACTGAATCTTGTAGAGGAGATTGTTGAAAACAATTTGATGTGTGAATATTTAACATCCCATGGTTTAAATTGTAGAGCTCCTCAATTATCTAAAATCCGAACAAAAAGACTCAAAATTTGAATTCTTTAAAAAGGGGGTGGCTGCTTAGGGCATTTTACGTGGCTAGAAATGTCTGAAAAAAAGTAAATCTTGTAGAGGAGACTGTTGCAAACATTTTGATGTATTAATATTTAAGATCCCATGGTTTGAGTCTTACCACTCCTCAATGATTTAAAATACATTGAAAAAGACACATAATTGATTTTTACAATGGGGGTGATTAAGATATTTTAGGTGAGAAGAAATGTGTGGGTCCAAACTGAGTCTTGTAGAAGGGTCTATTGCGCACATTTTGAATTGTTAATGTTTAAGATCCCATGGTTGGAGCCGTAACACTCCTCAATTTGTTTAAAATACAATCAAAGTTACACAAAATTGATTTTTATATTGGGGGTGATTAGGACATTTTAGGGGTCTTGTAATGTCTGGCCAAAAGGTGAATCTTGTAGACGAGACTCTTGCGATATTTTTGATGTATTAATATTTAAGATCCTATGGGTAGAGTCGGTGCACTCCTCAATATTGTAAAATCCGACCAAAAAGACACAAATATTTGAATTCTTAAAAAAAGATGGCTGATTCAGACATTTTTTGTGTTTAGAAATGTTTGGAGCCAAACTGAATCTTTTAGAAGAGACATTTAAGAGCATTTTGATGTATTAATATTTAAGTTCCCATGGTTGGAGTCATAACAGTCCTCAATTTTTTATAATACAATCCAAAAGACACAAAATTGATTTTTAAAAGGAATGGTGATTAGAACATTTTGGGTGCCAAGAAAGTTTGGCACCAAACTGAATCTTGTAGAGGAGACTGGTGGGAACATTTTGATGTTTTAATATTTAAGATCCCCTGGTTGGAGCAATAACACTATTCAGTTTCCTAAAATCCTTTAAAACAACAAAAGTTTATTACTTATAGAGGGGTTTATAAGCACATTTT
Source organism: Latrodectus elegans (assembly GCA_030067965.1). Lineage (NCBI taxonomy): Eukaryota > Metazoa > Arthropoda > Arachnida > Araneae > Theridiidae > Latrodectus > Latrodectus elegans. The sequence continues at coordinate 14,697,311 of CM057813.1, read as the reverse complement.
AGAGGGCCAGAAATGTCTTGAATCAAACTGAATCTTGTAGAGGAGAAATTTGCGAACATTTTGATGCATTAATATTTAAGATTCTATGGTTAGAGATGGTGCAATCCTCAATTTTCTAAAATCCGACAAAAAAGACACAAAAATTTGAATCCTAAAAAATGAGGTTGAGCTGATTAGGACATTTTAGAAGCCAGAGATGTCAGGAACCAAATTGAATCTTGTAGACAACTCTGATGCTAATAGTTTCATGTATAAATATTTAAGATCCCATGGATGGTGTCGTATCTCTACTTAATTATCTAAAATCCAGCAATAAGTCCGAAAAGTTTGAATTCTTTAAAAGGGGGAGGGGTGATTAGGACATTTTAGGAGAGTCGAGATGTCTGGGACCAAACTCTATCTTGTATAGAAGACTTTTGCTAACATTTTGATATATTAATATTTAAACCCCATTGTTATAGTCGTATCACTCCTCAATTACCTAAAATCCAATAAAAAGTTCCGAAAAATTTGAATTCTATAAAAAGGGTGTGGTGATTAAGTTAATTTAGGTGTCTAGAAATATCTGGAACCAAATTGAATCTTGAAGAGGTGACTGTTGCAAACATTTTGATGTATTAATATTTTATATCCCATGGGTGGAGTCGATGCACACATCAATTTTCTAAAATCCGAACAAAAAGACACGAAATTTTTAATTCTTAAAAAGGGTTGGGCACTGATTCGGACATTTTAGAAGACTAGAGATAACTAGGACCAATCTGAATCACATCAGGGACACTGCTGCAAACAGTTTGATGTATTAATATTTAAGATCCTATGGTTGGAGTCGATGCACTCTTCAATTTTCTAAAATACGACCAATAAAACACAAAAATTTTAATTCTTAAAAAAAGGGGGGGCTGATTATGACATATTAGAAGACTAGAGATGTTTGGAACCAAACTGAATCTTGTAGAGGAGATTGCTTCTAACATTTTGATGTATTAATATTTAAGATCCTATGGATAGAGTCGGTGCACTCCACAATTTTCTAAAATCCTACCAAATATACAAAAAAACTTGAAACCTTAAAATGGTTGGGGGGGTTGATTAAGATATTTTGGAAACTGGAGATGTCTTGGACCAAAGTGAATCTCGCATAGGAGACTGTTGCGAACATTTTGATGTATTAATATTTAAGATCCTATGGTTGTAATAGGTGCACTCCTGAATTATCTAAAATCCGACAAAAAAGACACAAAAATTTGAATTCTTAAAAAGGGGGGTGCTGATTCGGACATTTTTGGTGTCTATAAATGTCTGGTGCCAATCTGAATGTTTTAGAAGAGACATTTTCGAACATTTTGATGTATTAATATTTAAGATCCCATGGTTGGAGTCATAACACTCCTCAATTTCCTAAAATCCGATAAAAAATATAAAAAATTAATACTTTAAAGATAGGGGTTCTTAGGAAATTTAAGATGGCAAGAAATGTCTTAATCAAACTGAATCTCGTAGACGAGACCTTTGCGAACATTGTTATATATAATTATTTAAGATTCCATGGTTGGATTTGTTTCAGTCGTCAATTATCTACAAATGTACCAAAAAGACCGAAACATTTGAATTCTATAAAAGGGGGGGGTTTGATTAGGACATTTTAGGTGACTAGAGATGTCTGGGACAAAACTGAATCTTGTAGAGGAGATTGTTGAAAACAATTTGATGTGTGAATATTTAACATCCCATGGTTTAAATTGTAGAGCTCCTCAATTATCTAAAATCCGAACAAAAAGACTCAAAATTTGAATTCTTTAAAAAGGGGGTGGCTGCTTAGGGCATTTTACGTGGCTAGAAATGTCTGAAAAAAAGTAAATCTTGTAGAGGAGACTGTTGCAAACATTTTGATGTATTAATATTTAAGATCCCATGGTTTGAGTCTTACCACTCCTCAATGATTTAAAATACATTGAAAAAGACACATAATTGATTTTTACAATGGGGGTGATTAAGATATTTTAGGTGAGAAGAAATGTGTGGGTCCAAACTGAGTCTTGTAGAAGGGTCTATTGCGCACATTTTGAATTGTTAATGTTTAAGATCCCATGGTTGGAGCCGTAACACTCCTCAATTTGTTTAAAATACAATCAAAGTTACACAAAATTGATTTTTATATTGGGGGTGATTAGGACATTTTAGGGGTCTTGTAATGTCTGGCCAAAAGGTGAATCTTGTAGACGAGACTCTTGCGATATTTTTGATGTATTAATATTTAAGATCCTATGGGTAGAGTCGGTGCACTCCTCAACATTGTAAAATCCGACCAAAAAGACACAAATATTTGAATTCTTTAAAAAAGACGTCTGATTCAGACATTTTTTTTGTTTAGAAATGTCTGGAGCCAAACTGAATCTTTTAGAAGAGACATTTGCGAGCATTTTGATGTATTAATATTTAAGATCCCATGGTTGGAGTCATAACTGTCCTGAATGTTTTAAAATACAATCCAAAAGGCACAAAATTGATTTTTAAAGGGAATGGTGATTAGAACATTTTAAGTGCCAAGAAAGGTCTGCCACCAAACTGAATCTTGTAGAGGAGACTGGTAGGAACATTTTGATGTTTTAATATTTAAGATCCCCTGGTTGGAGCCATAACACTATTCAGTTTACTAAAATCATTTAAAACAACAAAAGTTTATTACTTATAGAGGGGTTTATAAGCACATTTTAGAGGGCCAGAAATGTCTTGAATCAAACTGAATCTTGTAGAGGAGAATTTTGCGAACATTTTGATGCATTAATATTTAAGATTCTATGGTTAGAGATGGTGCAATCCTCAATTTTCTAAAATCCGACAAAAAAGACACAAAAATTTGAATCCTAAAAATGTGTTTGAGCTGATTAGTACATATTAGAGACTAGAGATGTCGGGAACAAAATTGAATCTTGTAGACAACTCTGATGCTAATAGTTTCATGTATTAATATTTAAGATCCCATGGATGGTGTCGTATCTCTACTTAATTATCTAAAATCCAGCAATAAGTCCGAAAAGTTTGAATTCTTTAAAAGGGGGAGGGGTGATTAGGACATTTTAGGAGAGTCGAGATGTCTGGGACCAAACTCTATCTTGTATAGAAGACTTTTGCTAACATTTTTATATATTAATATTTAAACCCCATTGTTATAGTCGTATCACTCCTCAATTACCTAAAATCCAATAAAAAGTTCCGAAAAATTTGAATTCTATAAAAAGGGTGTGGTGATTAGGTCAATTTAGGTGTCTAGAAATATCTGGAACCAAACTGAATCTTGTAGAGGTGACTGTTGCAAACATTTTGATGTATTAATATTTTATATCCCATGGGTGGAGTCGATGCACACCTCAATTTTCTAAAATCCGAACAAAAAGACACGAAATTTTTAATTCTTAAAAAAGGGGTGGGCACTGATTCAGACATTTTAGAAGACTAGAGATAACTAGGACCAATCTGAATCACATTAGGGACACTGCTGCAAACAGTTTGATGTATTAATATTTAAGATCCAATGGTTGGTGTCGATGGACTCTTCAATTTTCTAAAATACGACCAATAAAACACAAGAATTTTAATTCTTAAAAATAGGGGGGCGGCTGATTATGACATATTAGAAGACTAAAATTGTTTGGAACCAAACTGAATCTTGTAGAGGAGATTGCTTCTAACATTTTGATGTATTAATATTTAAGATTCTATGGATAGAGTCGGTGCACTCCACAATTTTCTAAAATCCTACCAAATATACAAAAAAATTTGAAACCTTAAAATGGTTGGAGGGGGGTTGATTAAGATATTTTGAAAACTAGAGATGTCTTGGACCAAAGTGAATCTCGCATAGGAGACTGTTGCGAACATTTTGATGTATTAATATTTAAGATCCTATGGTTGTAATAGGTGCACTCCTCAATTATCTAAAATCCGACAAAAAAGACACAAAAATTTGAATTCTTAAAAAGGGGGGTGCTGATTCGGACATTTTTGGTGTCTATAAATGTCTGGTGCCAATCTGAATGTTTTAGAAGAGATATTTTCGAAAAACAAAACACAAAAATTTTAATTCTTAAAAATAGGGGGGAGGGGCTGATTATGACATTTTAGAAGACTAGAGATGTTTCGAACCAAACTGAATCTTGTAGAGGAGACTGCTTCCAACATTTTGATGTATTAATATTTAAGATCCCATGGTTGGAGTCATAACACTCCTCAATTTCCTAAACTCCGATAAAAAATATAAAAAATTAATACTTTAAAGATAGGGGTTCTTAGGAAATTTAAGATGGCAAGAAATGTCTTAATCAAACTGAATCTTGTAGACGAGATCTTTGCGAACTTTTTTATATATAATTATTTAAGATTCCATGGTTGGAGTTGTGTCAGTCGTCAATTATCTACAAATCAACCAAAAAGACCGAAACATTTGAATTTTAGAAAAGGGGGGGGTTGATTAGGACATTTAGGTGACTAGAAATGTCTGGGACAAAACTGAATCTTGTGAGGAGATTGTTGAAAACATTTTGATGTGTGAATATTTAACATCCCATGGTTTATATTGTAGAGCTCTTCAATTAACTAAAATCCGAACAAAAAGACTCAAAATTTGAATTCTTTAAAAAGGGGGTGACTGCTTAGGGCATTTTACGTGGCTAGAAATGTCTGAAAAAAAGTAAATCTTGTAGAGGAGACTCTTGCAAACATTTTGATGTATTAATATTTAAGATCCCATTGTTTGAGTCTTACCACTCCTCAATGATTTAAAATACATGGAAAAAGACACATAATTGATTTTTACAATGGGGGTGATTAAGATATTTTAGGTGAGAAGAAATGTGTGGGTCCAAACGGAGTCTTGTAGAAGGGTCTGTTGCGCACATTTTGAATTGTTAATATTTAAGATCCCATGGATGGAGCCGTAACACTCCTCAATTTGTTTAAAATACAATCAAAGTTACACAAAATTGATTTTTATATTGGGGGTGATTAAAACATTTTAGGGGTCTTATAATGTCTGGCCAAAAGGTGAATCTTGTAGACGAGACTCTTGCGATATTTTTGATGTATTAATATTTAAGATCCTATGGGTAGAGTCTGTGCACTCCTCAATATTGTAAAATTCGACCAAAAAGACACAAATATTTGAATTCTTAAAAAAAGATGGCTGATTCAGACATTTTTTGTGTTTAGAAATGTTTGGAGCCAAACTGAATCTTTTAGGAGAGACATTTGTGAGCATTTTGATGTATTAATATTTAAGATCCCATGGTTGCAGTCATAACAGTCCTCAATTTTTTATAATACAATCCAAAAGACACAAAATTGATTTTTAAAAGGAATGGTGATTAGAACATTTTAGGTGCCAAGAAAGGTCTGGCACCAAACTGAATCTTGTAGAGGAGACTGGTAGGAACATTTTGATGTTTTAATATTTAAGATCCCCTGGTTGGAGTCATAGCACTATTCAGTTTCGTAAAATCCTTTAAAACAACAAAAGTTTATTACTTATAGAGGGGTTTATAAGCACATTTTAGAGGGCCAGAAATGTCTTGAATCAAACTGAATCTTGTAGAGGAGAATTTTGCGAACATTTTGATGCATTAATATTTAAGATTCTATGGTTAGAGATGGTGCAATCCTCAATTTTCTAAAATCCGACAAAAAAGACACAAAAATTTGAATCCTAAAAAATGGGGTTGAGCTGATTAGGACATTTTAGAAGCCAGAGATGTCGGGAACCAAATTGAATCTTGTAGACAACTCTGATGCTAATAGTTTCATGTATTAATATTTAAGATCCCATGGATGGTGTCGTATCTCTACTTAATTATCTAAAATCCAGCAATAAGTCCGAAAAGTTTGAATTCTTTAAAAGGGGGAGGGGTGATTAGGACATTTTAGGAGAGTCGAGATGTCTGGGACCAAACTCTATCTTGTATAGAAGACTGTTGCTAACATTTTGATATATTAATATTTAAACCCCATGGTTATAGTCATATCACTCCTCAATTACCTAAAATCCAATAAAAATTTCCGAAAAATTTGAATTCTATAAAAAGGGTGTGGTGATTAGGTCAATTTAGGTGTCTAGAAATATCTGGAACCAAACTGAATCTTGTAGAGGTGACTGTTGCAAACATTTTGATGTATTAATATTTTATATCCCATGGGTGGAGTCGATGCACACCTCAATTTTCTAAAATCCGAACAAAAAGACACGAAATTTTTAATTCTTAAAAAAGGGGTGGGCACTGATTCAGACATTTTAGAAGACTAGAGATAACTAGGACCAATCTGAATCACATCAGGGACACTGCTGCAAACATTTTGATGTATTAATATTTAAGATCCTATGGTTGGAGTCGATGGACTCTTCAATTTTCTAAAATACGACCAATAAAACACAAGAATTTTAATTCTTAAAAATAGGGGGGCGGCTGATTATGACATATTAGAAAACTAAAATTGTTAGGAACCAAACTGAATCTTGTAGAGGAGATTGCTTCTAACATTTTGATGTATTAATAATTAAGATCCTATGGATAGAGTCGGTGCACTCCACAATTTTCTAAAATCCTACCAAATATACAAAAAAATTTGAAACCTTAAAATGGTTGGGGGGGGGTTGATTAAGATATTTTGGAAACTGGAGATGTCTTGGACCAAAGTGAATCTCGCATAGGAGACTGTTGCGAAAATTTTGATGTATTAATATTTAAGATCCTATGGTTGTAATAGGTGCACTCCTCAATTATCTAAAATCCGACAAAAAAGACACAAAAATTTGAATTCTTAAAAAAGGGGGTGCTGATTCGGACATTTTTGGTGTCTATAAATGTCTGGTGCCAATCTGAATGTTTTAGAAGAGATATTTTCGAAAAACAAAACACAAAAATTTTAATTCTTAAAAATAGGTGGGGAGGGGCTGATTATGACATTTTAGAAGACTAGAGATGTTTCGAACCAAACTGAATCTTGTAGAGGAGACTGCTTCCAACATTTTGATGTATTAATATTTAAGATCCCATGGTTGGAGTCATAACACTCCTCAATTTCCTAAAATCCGATAAAAAATATAAAAAATTAATACTTTAAAGATAGGGGTTCTTAGGAAATTTAAGATGGCAAGAAATGTCTTAATCAAACTGAATCTTGTAGACGAGACCTTTGCGAACTTTGCGAACTTTGTTATATATAATTATTTAAGATTCCATGGTTGGAGTTGTGTCAGTCGTCAATTTTCTACAAATTAACCAAAAAGACCGAAACATTTGAATTTTAGAAAAGGGGGGGGTTGATTAGGACATTTAGGTGACTAGAAATGTCTGGGACAAAACTGAATCTTGTGAGGAGATTGTTGAAAACATTTTGATGTGTGAATATTTAACATCCCATGGTTTATATTGTAGAGCTCTTCAATTAACTAAAATCCGAACAAAAAGACTCAAAATTTGAATTCTTTAAAAAGGGGGTGACTGCTTAGGTCATTTTACGTGGCTAGAAATGTCTGGAAAAAAAGTAAACCTTGTAGAGGAGAATGTTGCAAACATTTTGATGTATTAATATTTAAGATCCTATGGTTTGAGTCTTACCACTCCTCAATGATTTAAAATACATTGAAAAAGACACATAATTGATTTTTACAATGGGGGTGATTAAGATATTTTAGGTGACAAGAAATGTGTGGTTCCAAACTGAGTCATGTAGAAGAGACTGTTGCGCACATTTTGAATTGTTTATATCTAAGATCCCATGGTTGGAGTCGTAAAACTTCTCAATTTTTTATAATACAATCAAAATTACACAAAATTGATTTTTATATTGGGGGTGATTAGGACATTTTATGGGTCAAGTAATGTCTGGCCAAAAACTGAATCTTGTAGACGAGACTCTTGCGATATTTTTGATGTATTAATATTTAAGATCCTATGTGTAGAGTCGGTTCACTCCTCAATATTGTAAAATCCGATTAAAAAGACACAAATATTTGAATTCTTAAAAAAAGATGTCTGATTCAGACATTTTTTGTGTTTAGAAATATCTGGAGCGAAACTGAATCTTTTAGAAGAGACATTTGCGAGCATTTTGATGTATTAATATTTAAGATCCCATGGTTGGAGTCATAACAGTCCTGAATTTTTTAAAATACAATCAAAAAGACACAAAATTGATTTTTAAAGGAAATGGTGATTAGAACATTTTAGGTGCCAAGAAAGGTCTGGCACCAAACTGAATCTTGTAGAGGATACAGGTGGGAACATTTTGATGTATTAATATTTAAGATCCTTTGGTTGGAGTCATAACACTATTCAGTTTCCTAAAATCCTTTAAAACAACAAAAGTTTATTACTTATAGAGGGGTTATAAGCACATTTTAGAGGGCCAGAAATGTCTTGAATAAAACTTAATCTTGTAGAGGAGAATTTTGCGAACATTTTGATGTATTAATATTTATGATCCTATGGTTGGAGTCGTTACACACCTCAATTTTCTAAAATCCAACCAAAAAGACACAAAAATTTTAATCCTTAAAAAAAGGGAGGGGGGCTGATTAGGAAATTTTAGAAACTAGAGATGTCCGGAACCTGTTGATAGAAATGTCTAGAGCCATACTAAAGGTTGTAGAGGAGACTCTTGCAAACAATTTGATATAATAAAATTGAATCTTGTGGAGGACACTGATGTAAACATTTTGATGTATTAATATTTAAGGTACCATGTTTGGAGTCATAGCATTCCTCTTTTTTCTAAAATCTGACCAAAAATAAAGGAAAATTTGAATTCCTTAAAAGGGAGGGGATGGGTGATTAGGTCATTTTAGGTGACTAGAAATGTCTGGAATAAAACTAAATCTTGTAGAAGACACAGTTGCGAACATTTTGATGTATTAATACTTAATATCTCATGGTTGGAGTCTTAACTCTTCTCAGTTTTTTTAAAATTCAATCAAAATGAAACAACATTGATTTTTAAAAGGGGGGATGTAAATGACATTTTAGGTGACAAGAAATGTCTGGCTCAAAACTGAAAAATGTAGAGGAGACTGTTGCGCACATTTTGATGTATTAATATTTAAGTTCCCATATTTGGAGTCGCTACTCTCCTCAATTTTCTAAAATAACGACAAAAAAACAAGTTTAATACATTTAACAGGGGAGGTGGGTTTATTAGGACATCTTATAAGACTAGAAATGTCTTGAACAAAACCAATTCTTGTACAGGAGACTGTTGCAAATATTTTGAAGTATTAATATTTAAGATCCTAAGAGTAGAGTCGGTGCACTCTTCAATTTTCTAAAATCTAACCAAAAAGACACAAAAATTTTTATCCTTAAATAAAAATGTGGGGGGAGGCTGATTAGGAAATTTTAAAAATTAGAGATGTCTGGAATGAAATTGAATCTTATAGAGGACACTGATGCAAACATTTTGATGCATTAGTATTTAACATCCCATGGTTGGAGTCGTATCACTCCTCATTAATCTAAAATCCAACCAAAAAGACCGAAAAATTTGAATCCTTTAAAATGGGGGGTGGGGGTGATTAGGTCATTTTTGAAGACTAAAGATGTCTTGAACTAAATTGAATCTTAAAGAGGAGACTTTTGAGAACACTTTGATGTATTAATATTTAAGATCCTATGGTTAGATTCGTAGCCCTCCTCAACTTTATAAAATCCAACCATAAAGACACAAAAATTTGAATTCCTTAAAAAGGTTGGGCATGATTAGGTCATTTTACGTGGCTAGAAATGTCTGGCACCAAACTGAATCTTTTAGAGGAGACTGTTGCGAACATTTTGATGTATTAATATGTAAGATTCTTTAGTTTGAGTCGGTTCACTCCTGAATTTTCTAAAAAATGCGACCAAAAAGACACAAAAATTTGAATTCTTAAAAAAGGTGGGGAGTGACTCGTTAATTTTAGTTTGATAGAAATGTCTAGAGCTAGACTAAAGGTTGTAGAGTAGACTCTTGTAAACAATTTGATATATTAATATTTAAGATCTAATGGTTGGAGCCATAACACTCCTAAATATTTTAAAATACAATAAAAAAGACACAAAATTTATTTTTATAGGAGGGGGTGCTCAGGACATTTTACGTGTCATGAAATGTCTGACACCAAACTAAATCTTGTAGAGGAGATTATTTCTATCATTTTCATGTATTAATATTTAGGATCCTTAGGATACAGTCTGTGCACTCCTCAATTTTCTAAAATCCGACCAAAAATACACAAAAATTTGAATCCTTAAAAAAACTGGGGGGTGGGGCGCAGATTAGAACATTTTAGAAGCTAGAAATGTCTGGATTCAAATTGTATCTTGTAGAGGACAATGATGCGAATATTTTGATGTATTAATATTTAAGATCATATGGTTGGAATCGTATCTATTATCTAAAATCTAACCAAAAAGACCTAAAAATTTGAATTTTTAAAAAGGAAGGGGGGCGTGATTACATCATGTTAGGTGACCAAAAATGTCTGGAGCCAAACCAGATCCTGTAGAAGAGACTATTACAAAGATTTTGATGTATTAATATTTAAGATCCCATGGTTGGAGTCGTAATAGTCTTCCATTTTCTAAAATCCAACCATAAAGACAAAACAAATTTAATTGTTTAAAAATAGGGAGGGGAGCGTGATTACGTCACTTTTTCGTGTAAAGAAATGTCTGGAAAAAAACTGAATCTTGTAGAGCAGGCAATTTCAAAACAATTTGATGTATTAACATCTAACATTCCATGGTTTAAGTTGTAATACTCCTCAATTATCTTAAATTCAAAGAAAACGACGCAAAAATTTGAATTCTTAAAAAGGGGTTGGGGCTGATTAGGACATTTTAGATATCTAGAGACGTCTGTGTCCAAATTGAATCTTGTCGTGGTGAATGTTGCGAACATATTGATGTATTAATATTTAAGATCCCATGGTTGGAGTCTCAACACTCCTTATCTTACTAAAATTTGACCGAAAAGACATAAAAATTTGATTTCTTTAAAGGGGGGAATTGATTAGGACATTTTAGATAGCTAGAAATCTCTGGAGACAAACTGAATTCTGAAGAGGAAACAAATGCAAACATTTTGTTGAATTAATATTTAAGATCCCATGGTTGGAATCATAATACTCCTCAATTATCTAAAATACGATAAAAAAGATGTTTAATTCTTAAAAGAGGGTGTCTATTAGGACATTTAAGAGGCCTAGAAATGTCTTGAACAAAACTGAATCTTGTAGAGGAGAATGTTGCGAACATTTTGATATATTAATATTTAAGATCCTATGGTTAGAGTCTGTGCACTCCTCAGTTTTCTAAAATCTGACCGAAACTCCAAAAAATTTGAATCTTAGAAAAGGGGGGGCTGATTATTACATTTTATAAACTAGAGATATGTCTGAATCCAAATTGAATGTTGTAGAGAACTCTGATGCGAACATTTTGATGTATTAATATATAAGATCCCAAGGCTGGAGTCGTATCACTTTTCAATTTTCTGAAATTCAGACAAAAAGACACAAAAATTTTAATTTTAAGATTACATGGTTGTACACGGTAATATTTAAGTTTTCATGGATACGTAGCATTACTGAATTTTATAAAATCCAACCAAAAAAACACAAAAATTTGAATTCTAAGAAAAAGGGGGGGGCGAGATTACGTCATTTAAGGTGACTAGAAATGTCTGCAACCAAAGTAAATCTTGTAGAGGAAACTGCTCCAAATATTTCGATGTATTAATATTTAAGATCCCATAGTTGGAGTCTTAACACTCATTATTCTAAAATTTGACAGAAAAGACATAAAATTTGAATTCTTTAACGGGGGGAGTATTGATTAGGACATTTTAGGTAGCTAGAAATGTTTGTAGCTAAACTGAATCTTTTAGAGGAGACTCTTATGAACATTTTGATGTTCTAACTTCTAAAATCCCGTGGTTGGAGTCATAAAACTCCTCAATTTTCCAGAATACAATCAAATAGACATTAAATTTACTTTTAGAGGGGAGATGATTAACACATTTTAGGTGCCAAGATATGTCTGGAACCAAAATGAATTCTAAAAAAGAGACTATTGCAAACATTTTGATTTATTAATATTGAAGATCCCAAGATTAGAATCATAACACTATTCAATTTCCTAAAATCCGATAAAAAACAAATATTTAATATTTTAAAGAGGGGATAAGGAGTATTAGGACCTTTTAGATGGCTAGAATTGTCTTGAATCAAACTGAATCTTGTAGAGGTGATTTTTGCGAACATTTTTATGTATTAAAATTTGGTATCCTATTGTTGGAGACGTAGCTCTTCTCAAATTTCTAAAATCCGACTAAAAAGATGCAAAAATTTTAATTCTTAAAAAAGAAAGGGGGTTGATTTAGACATTTTAGAAGACTAGAAATGTCTGGAACCGAATTGAATCTTGTAAAGGACACTGATTTAAATATTTTCATGTATTAATAATAAAGATACCATGGTTGGGGTCGTATCACTCCTCAATTATCTAAAATCCAACCAAAAAGACACAAAAAGTAGATTTCTTAAAAAGGGGGGGTGGAGGCGTGATAAAATAATTTTAGGTGACAAAAAATGTCTGGAGCCAAACTAGATCTCTTAGGGGAGACTGTTACGAACATTTTGATGTATTAATATTTAAGATCAGATGGTTGGAGTCATAACACTCCGCAATTATTAAAAATACAATCAAAAAGACACAAAATTGATTTTTGTAAGGGGGGTGTTGGAGTAGGCGCACTCCTCAATTTTCTAAAATTCTACCAAAAAGACACAAAAAATTGAATTTTTAAAAAAGGAGGGCGGGGGTGATGATTAGTATATTTTATACGAGTAGATATGTCTGAAACCGAATTAAATCTTATATTTGTCACTATTGCGGACATTTTATTGTATTAATAGTTAAGATCCACTGGTTGCAGTCGTTACACTCGTCAATTTTCTAAAATCCAACCAAACAGACACAAAAATTTAATTTCCAAATAGGGGGGGGAGCTAATTAGGACATTTCAGAAGATTAGTGGTGTCTGGAACAAAACTGAATCTAGTAGAAATGAATGTTGCGATCAGTTTGATGTATTAATATTTAAGATCCCTAGCTTCGAGTCGTAACATTCCACAATTTTATAAAATCCAACCAATAAGACACTAAAATATAAATTATAAATAAAAGGTGGGGGGCGAGATTATGTTATTTTAGGTGACTAGAAATGTCCTGAGCAAACTAAATCTTGTAGAGAAGGCTGTTGCAAACATTTCGATGTATTAATATTTAAGATTTTATGGTTGGAGTCTTAACACTCCTCAATATTTAAAATACAATCAAAAAGACACATAATTGATTTTCATAAGGTGGGTAGTGATTAGGACATTTTAGGGACAAGAAATGTCTGGCTCCAAACTGAATATTTTAGAGGAGACAATTGCACACATTTTGATGTATTAATATTTAAGATCCCATGTTCTGAGTAGCAACACTCCTTAATTTTCCAGAATATGACAGATAAACAAATATAATACTTTAAAGGGGAAAAGTGGGGTTATTAGGACATTTTAGAGGACTAGAAATGTCTTGTAAAATAATCTTGTAGAAGAGAATGTTGCGAGCATTTTGATGTATTAATATTTAAGATCCTACGGTTAAAGTTGGGGTGCTCCTTAATTTCCTAAAATCCGACCAAAAATAAAGGAAAATTTGAATTATTTAAAAGGAGGTGATGGGTGATTAGGTCATTTAAGGTACCTAGAAATATCTGGAATAAAACTAAATCTTGTAGAGGACACAGTTGCGAACATTTTGATGTATTAATATTTAAGATCTCATGGTTGGAGTCATAAGCCTTCTCAGTTTTTTAAATTACAATCAAAATAACACAAAATTTATTTTTATTGGGGGGTGCTCAGGACATTTTTGGTGTCCAGAAATGTCTGGCAGCAAACTGAATCTTTTAGAGGAGACTGTTGCAAACAATTTGATATATTAATATTTAAGATCTCATGGTTTGAGTAGTAACACTCCTCAATTTTCTAAAATGTAACCAAAAGACTCAAAAATTTGAATTCTTAAAAAATGGGTGTGTGACTATATATTTTAGAAGACTAGAGATGTCTGGAAACAAACTGAATCTTGTAGAGGAAAGTATTGCGAACATTTTGATGTAATTATATTTAAGATCCCATGGTTAGAGTCGTAGCACTCCTCAATTTTCCAAAATGCAACCATGAAGACAGAAAAATTTGAATTCTTAAAAAAGGTGGGGCGTGATTCGGTTATTTTAGGTGACTAGAAATGTCTTGATCCAAACTAAATCTTGTATAGGAGACTGTTGTGAACATATTTTGATGTATTAATATTTAAGATGCCATGTTTGATGTCATAACTCTCCTCAATTTTATAAAATACAATCAAAAAGACACAACATTCACTTTTGTAGTGGGAGGTTTTAATTTTAACATTTTAGGTTTCAAGAAATGTCTGGAACTGAACTGAATTCTGAAGAGGAGACTATTGTATACATTTTGAGGATTTAATATTTAAGATCCCATGGTTGGAATCATAATATACCTCAATTTTCTAAAATGGAATCAAAAAGACACAAAATTGATTTTTATAGGGGGGTGCTGAGAACATTTTAGGTGTCAAGGAATGTCTGGCACCAAACTTAATCTGGTAGAGGAGACTGTTGCAAACAATGTGATGTATTAACATTTAACATCCCGTGGTTTAAGTTGTAGCACTCCTCAATTATCTAAAATCCGAACAAAAGGACACAAAAATATAAATCCTTAAAAAAAGAGGGGGGGCTCATTAGGATATTTTAGAAGACTAGAGGTGTCTTGAACCAAACTTAATCTTGTAGAGGACACTATTGAAAATATTTTGATGCATTAATATTCAATATACCATGGTTGGAGTCTTAGCACTCCTCAATGTTCTAAAATCAGGCCAAAAATACACAAAAATTTGAATTCTTTAAAATGGGGGGGGGCTGATTTGAACAGTTTAGAAGAATAGAGATGTGTGGAACCAAACTGAATCTTGTAGAGGAGACTGATGCAAACATTTTTATGTAATTATATGTAATATATCATGATAGGAGTCGTAGCACTCCTCAATTATCCAAAATCATTCCAAAAAGACAGAAAAATTTGAATTCCTTAAAAGTGTGGAGGTTGTTTAGGACATTTTACGAGAATAGAGATTTCTTGAACCAAAATGAATCTTTTAGAGAAGACTATTGCGAATTTTTTGAATCATTAATATTTATTATCCCATGGATGGAATCGTAGCTCTCCTGAATTTTCTAAACTCAGACCAAAAAATTTAAAAATTATAATTCTCTAAAAAGGGGGGCGGGCGTTGATTAGAACATTTTACGAGACTAGAGATTTCTGGAAACAAAGTGAATCTTGTAGAGGAGACTGTTGCAAACATTTTCATGTATTAATATATAAGATGTCATGGTTATAATCATAACACTCTTCACTTTCCTAAAATCCGATAAAAAAAACCAAAATTTAATACTTCAAAGAAGGAGGTCTATAAAGACATTTTAAAAGACTAGAAATATCTTGAACCAAACTGAATATTGTAGAGGACACTATTGCGAACATATTGATGTATTAATATTTAATATCCCATTTTCGGAGTCGTATCAGTCATTAATTTTCTAAAATCCATCCAAAAAACAGAAAAATATGAAATCTATAAAAGGGGAGAGGATGATTAGGACATTTTAGGAGACTTGAAATTTCTGGAACCACAGTTAATCTTCTAGAGGAGGCTGTTGTGAACAATTTGATGCATAAATATAAAAGATGAAATGGTTTGAATCATAATACTACTCACACAACTTTCTAAAATACCATAAAAAACACAAAATTAAATTTTTATAGGGTTGCTGATTAAGGCATTTTAGGTGTCAGGAAATGTCTGGAACCAAACTGAATCTTGTAGACACTACTATTGCAAACATTTTGATGTATTAATATAAAAGATCTCATGTTTAGAATCATAACACTCCTCAATTTCCTAAAATCCGATAAAAAAAACAAAATTTTATACTTTAAAGAGGGGGGTTATAAGGACATTTAAGTAGAATAGAAATGTCTTGAACCAAACTGAATATTGTGGAAGACACTATTGAAAACACTTTGATGCATTAATATTCAATATACCATGGTTTGAGTCGTAGCACTCCTCAAGTTTCTAAAATCTGGCCAAAAAGACACAAAAATTTGAATTCTTAAAAATTGGGGGGGGGGCTGATTAGGACAGTTTAGAAGAATAGAATTGTGTAGAACCAAACTGAATATTTTAAACGAGACTGATGCAAACATTTTGGTGTACTAATATTTAATATATCATGGTTGCAGTCGTAGCACTCCTCAATTATCTAAAATCATTCTAAAAAATAGAAAAATTTGAAATCTTTAAAAGGGGGAGGGTGATTAGGACATTTTAGGAGACTTGAAATTTCTGGAACCAACGTGAATCTTGTAGATGAGGCTGTAGTGAACAATTTGATGCATAAATATAAAAGATGAAATTGTTTAATCATAACACTACTCAACTTTCTAAAATACCATAAAAAACACAAAATTAAATTATCATAGTGTTGCTGATTAAGGCATTTTAGGTTTCAGGAAATGTCTGGAACCAAACTGAATCTTCTAGACGAGATTATTGCAAACATTTTAATGTATTAATATAAAAGATCTCATGTTTGGAATCATAACACTCCTCCATTTCCTGAAATCCGATAAAAAAAACAAATTTATATATTTTAAAGACGGGGGTTATAAGGACATTTTTGTAGAAAAGATATGTCTTGAACCAAACTGAATATTGTAGAGGACACTATTGAAACATTTATATGCATTAATATTAAATATACCATGGTTGGAGTCGTAGCACTCCTAAATTTTCTAAAATCAGGCCAAAAAGACACAAAAATTTGAATTCTTTAAAATGGGTGGGGGGGGCTGATTAGGACATTTTAGAAGAATAGAGGTGTGTGGAACCAAACTTAATCTTTTAGACGAGCCTGATGCAAACATTTTGGTGTATTAATATTTAATATATCATAGTTGGAGTCGTATCACTCCTCAATTATCTAAAATAATTCCAAAAATACAGAAAAATTTGAATTCTTTAAAAGTAAGGAGGTTGTTTAGGACATTTTACGAGAATAGAGATTTCTGCGACCAAAAAGAATCTTGTAGACGAGAGTATTGCGAACATTTTGATGCATTAATATTTAATATCCCATGGTTGAAGTCGTAGCTCTCAATAATTATTCTAAACTCAGACCAAAACATTTAAAATTATAATTCTCAAAAAAAGGTGGGGCTGATTAGAACATTTTAGGAGACTAGACATTTCTGGAATCAAAGTGAATCTTGTAGAGGAGTCTGTTGCAAACATTTTAATGTATTAATACATAAGATGTCATGGTTGGAATAATAACACTCTTCACTTTCCTAAAATCCGATAAAAGAAACCAAAATTTAATACTTTAAAGAAGGGGGGCTATAAAGACATTTTAGAAGACTAGAATTATCTTTAACCAAACTTAATATTGTAGAGGACACTATTGCGAACATTTTGATGTATTATTATTCAATAGCTTATGGTGGGAGTCGTATCACTCATAAATTTTCTAAAATCTATCAATAAACAGAAAAATTTGAAATCTTTAGAAGTGGGAGGGTGATTAGGACATTTTAGGAGACTTGAAATTTCTGGAACCACAGTTAATCTTCTAGAGGAGGCTGTTGTGAACAATTTGATGCATAAATATAAAAGATGAAATGGTTTGAATCATAATACTACTCACACAAGTTTCTAAAATACCATAAAAAACACAAAATTAAATTTTTATAGGGTTGCTGATTAAGGCATTTTAGGTGTCAGGAAATGTCTGGAACCAAACTGAATCTTGTAGACACTACTATTGCAAACATTTTGATGTATTAATATAAAAGATCTCATGTTTAGAATCATAACACTCCTCAATTTCCTAAAATCCGATAAAAAAAACAAAATTTTATACTTTAAAGAGGGGGGTTATAAGAACATTTAAGTAGAATAGAAATGTCTTGAACCAAACTGAATATTGGGGAAGACACTATTGAAAACACTTTGATGCATTAATATTCAATATACCATGGTTTGAGTCGTAGCACTCCTCAAGTTTCTAAAATCTGGCCAAAAAGACACAAAAATTGGAATTCTTAAAAATTGGGGGGGGGGCTGATTAGGACAGTTTAGAAGAATAGAATTGTGTAGAACCAAACTGAATGTTTTAAACGAGACTGATGCAAACATTTTGGTGTACTAATATTTAATATATCATGGTTACAGTCGTAGCACTCCTCAATTATCTAAAATCATTCTAAAAAATAGAAAAATTTGAAATCTTTAAAAGGGGGAGGGTGATTAGGACATTTTAGGAGACTTGAAATTTCTGGAACCAACGTGAATCTTGTAGATGAGGCTGTAGTGAACAATTTGATGCATAAATATAAAAGATGAAATTGTTTAATCATAACACTACTCAACTTTCTAAAATACCATAAAAAACACAAAATTAAATTATCATAGTGTTGCTGATTAAGGCATTTTAGGTTTCAGGAAATGTCTGGAACCAAACTGAATCTTCTAGACGAGATTATTGCAAACATTTTAATGTATTAATATAAAAGATCTCATGTTTGGAATCATAACACTCCTCCATTTCCTGAAATCCGATAAAAAAAAACAAATTTATATATTTTAAAGACGGGGGTTATAAGGACATTTTTGTAGAAAAGATATGTCTTGAACCAAACTGAATATTGTAGAGGACACTATTGAAACATTTATATGCATTAATATTAAATATACCATGGTTGGAGTCGTAGCACTCCTAAATTTTCTAAAATCAGGCCAAAAAGACACAAAAATTTGAATTCTTTATAATGGGTGGGGGGGGCTGATTAGGACATTTTAGAAGAATAGAGGTGTGTGGAACCAAACTTAATCTTTTAGACGAGCCTGATGCAAACATTTTGGTGTATTAATATTTAATATATCATAGTTGGAGTCGTATCACTCCTCAATTATCTAAAATAATTCCAAAAATACAGAAAAATTTGAATTCTTTAAAAGTAAGGAGGTTGTTCAGGACATTTTACGAGAATAGAGATTTCTGCGACCAAAAAGAATCTTGTAGAAGAGAGTATTGCGAACATTTTGATGCATTAATATTTAATATCCCATGGTTGGAGTCGTAGCTCTCAATAATTTTTCTAAACTCAGACCAAAAAATTTAAAATTATAATTCTCAAAAAAGGGGGGCTGATTAGAACATTTTAGGAGACTAGACATTTCTGGAATCAAAGTGAATCTTGTAGAGGAGTCTGTTGCGAACATTTTAATGTATTAATACATAAGATGTCATGGTTGGAATCATAACACTCTTCACTTTCCTAAAATCAGATAAAAGAAACCAAAATTTAATACTTTAAAGAAGGGGGGCTATAAAGACATTTTAGAAGACTAGAATTATCTTTAACCAAACTTAATATTGTAGAGGACACTATTGCGAACATTTTGATGTATTATTATTCAATAGCTTATGGTGGGAGTCGTATCACTCATAAATTTTCTAAAATCTATCAATAGACAGAAAAATTTGAAAACTTTAGAAGTGGGAGGGTGATTAGGACATTTTAGGAGACTTGAAATTTCTGGAACCACAGTTAATCTTCTAGAGGAGGCTGTTGTGAACAATTTGATGCATAAATATAAAAGATGAAATGGTTTGAATCATAATACTACTCACACAAGTTTCTAAAATACCATAAAAAACACAAAATTAAATTTTTAAAGGGTTGCTGATTAAGGCATTTTAGGTGTCAGGAAATGTCTGGAACCAAACTGAATCTTGTAGACACTACTATTGCAAACATTTTGATGTATTAATATAAAAGATCTCATGTTTAGAATCATAACACTCCTGAATTTCCTAAAATCCGATAAAAAAACAAAATTTTATACTTTAAAGAGGGGTTGGTTGGTTGGTTGGTTGAGTTTTATGGCACAAGGTCCAAAATTGGACATGCTGCGCCAAGAAATATATTTCTGATCTTTTCTATTTGTTTTTTTGTCCTAGTTCTTTATTTTAAATCCAAACAACATTAAAATTTTAAAAAACAAAAATCAGTGTATATATATATAAATATTAAAATCCATGTATAATATTTATAATATATAAAAAGAAAATCACAAAAATATATATAATTCTAAATTTTAAAACATAAATTAAATATAATATAAAAAGCCTATTGCTCTTAAAAAGGCGAATAGGTTCCTGTGGGGTGGTTCCCCAAGCAAATCAAACAAGGTTAAAATATCACAGTTAAAAAAGAGTAAACGATATTGGTTAAAACATGGGCATGAAATTAAAATATGATAGACAGTGAAAGGTTCATGACACGTTTCACACCTAGGATTTAATTCGTTTAGAAACAAATGTCTATGTGTGAAACGTGTGTGACCGATACGAAGGCGAGTTAATCTAACATCGGCACTTCGTAGCGGTAAAACTGGTAATGATATGAGATATGGAAAAATCGCGCACAATTTGTTAGTGACCTGCATGCTCCAAAGCTCCTGGAAGAGGGAAAAGACAACATTTTTAACACACTTCCTCACATCTAAAAAGGGGATGGATGACGGCATTGGAGTTGATGCTGCTTTAGCAGCCGCATCTGCCTTTTCATTTCCCTCGAGACCTACGTGACCTGGGATCCAACAAAATTTGATATCATACCCCTTGCCAGCAAGGGAATCCAATATTTGAAAAATCTCTGACACAACCGGTTGACAGTGTATATTCGAATTTCCCAACGCTTCCAATACACTCAAGCTGTCAGTATACACGCAAAAAGAATGAGAATTTACAATACTCACGAGCTGAAGACCTTTATAAATTGCAGTAGCTTCAGCTGTAAAGATGGAGCAGGAAGCATGAAGGCTGTAATTATTCGTATTATTGTTCATAAAAATACCACAGCCGACATGTCCTGCAGTTTTTGAACCATCCGTGAATATTGGCGTGTAGGAAGAATACTGACAGCGATGTGAATAATAGAGCTGTTGGAAAATTGCAGAGGTTGTGTCCGATTTTCTACAGTTGGCAAATGGATTAATTATCAATATTTGTGGATCATACCAAGGTGGATGCGATAATATGTCCGTTTTAATAAAACGGACATCACATAGGTCAAACAAGGATAAACGATTTTTTGTTCTAGTGAGGAAGGGTGGGATGCTGTATAGTCTAGCATCATATATCCTCTTCAAAGTAGGAGTAACATCAGAAGAATATAATGGATGATGAGGGTCAGACATAATTTTACAATAGAAGTTGAGAGACAGCTGCATACGTCGCATGTCTAAAGGCAATTGTTGGCATATTGCATAAAGACTATGGACGGGTGATGTGCGGAATGCGCCTGAACATATTCTCATAGCAGAATGATGGACAGTGTCCAGTCTGCGTAGAACAGAAGACCTAGCGGATCCGTAAACAACACAACCATAGTCAAGTCGAGATAAAATTAATGATTGGTAAACTCGGAGGAGTGACGTGCGATCAGCACCCCAAGATGTATTTGAAAGCACCTTGAGGATATTGAGTGATCGCTCGCACTTCTTCCGCAAATGTAAAACATGCGGAAGAAAGGTTAATTTATGGTCAAATATCACTCCGAGGAATTTTATCTGACTGACAACTGGTACAGGTGTGTTGTTTATACAAATAACAGGATCATTGTGGAGGCTAGTCTTCCTGCAAAAATGGACACATTTGCTCTTGCTAGGAGATAGTGTATGGCCATTCTCAGCACACCATGCAGCTAATTTGTTAACAGATGTTTGTAGTTGTCTCTCAATTAAACGCATGTTTGAACCTTCACAAGATATTTGCAGGTCATCAACATATAATGTACCATGTACAAATGATGAAAGTTGATGAAGTATGCTACTTATATGAAGATTAAAAAGGGTGACACTTAAAATACTTCCCTGAGGAACACCTTCAGGTTGGTTAAAAGTATTGGACAAAACAGTACCAATACGAACTTTAAAACCACGGGAGCGTAAAAAATTTTGGATAAATATCGGCAAATTACCCTAAAGCCAAAATCATACATCCTACGGAGAATTCCATAACGCCACGTACGGTCGTAAGCCTTCTCTATGTCGAAGAAAATGGAAACCAGATGATTCCGCCGCACAAATGCATTGCGGATCTGCGTTTCCAGAAGAGTAATATTATCAAGAGTGGATCTTCCTTTACGAAAGCCACTCTGATTAATATGAATGTATTTATTTATTTCTAAGACATATACGAGGCGGGCGTTGACCATACGTTCAAGAGTTTTACATAAGCAACTCGTCAGAGCTATTGGTCGATAATGTGAAGGAACAGAAGGATCCTTACCAGCCTTAAGGATCGGAATCACTATTGCTTCGCTCCAAAGTAATGGAAATTTATTTTCAGTCCAGATCCTATTGAACAAAAACAACATGTTCAACAGGGAGTCTGGACTTAAATGACGAAGCATTTGATAGCTGATTCCATCAGGTCCTGGGCTAGTATCATTGGCCTGCTGCAATGCTCTTTTCAATTCCAACATCCGTAATTTACAGTTGTAAGGGAAAGCTTGTCCATGGTTGAAACGAATTGGTGTTCGCTCAGCGTGACTCTTAAGCCTTAAAAACAAAGGACTGTAAGAGTCGTTGCTTGAGACGCTAACAAAAGTTTCACCAAGAACGTTAGCGATGGCCTTAGGAGAAGAGCATACAGCAGCTCCGGATTTTAATATAGGAATAGAGAATTCCCTATAGATTCCATTGGCTGCTTTTACTCTTCTCCACAACTGTTTACTGGATGTGGAAGAAGTTATTGATGATACATAGCAAAACCAAGATCCTTCTGACTTCGACGACGAGCTCTGCGAGCTAATGCTTTTGCTCTCTTAAAGACAATCAGATTTTCCGTTGTGGGGTATCTTCTGAATAGCCCCCATAACTTCCTCTGTTTTTTATATGTCTCTTGGCATTCTTTGTTCCACCAAGGTTTGCAATGCCTGCGTGGTACGGAGGAACTTTTAGGTATTGATGCATCAGCTGCATTAATAATTGTTTCGGTGACTTTACATACGGCATCATCAATATCATCGATCATAACCATTTTAGTATCAATAACTGCCAATTGTGTAAATATCGTCCAATCTGCCCGACTGTACACGTAAGTAGGTAGACGTTGTTCTACACTACTACCTCCAGTCTGGGAGATGACGAGAGGAAAATGATCGCTATTATGCAGATCATTTCCTACATTTAGATTTAACAATGGCAGAAGTGATGGGGAACAAATGGCAAGATCGAGAGAATGAAATGTTCTCGTGGGTACATGGAAATATGTTTTCTCATCGGTATTAAGCAGACAGAGACTGTTATCAGAAATAAAACGCTCTATCTGCCGACCGCGAGAATCAGTATCATCATTTCCCCACAAAGAACTGTGGCCATTAAAATCACCTAACAGTAGAAATGGAGTTGGCAGCTGATCTATTAATGCATCGAGTTCCTCTTGGCGGATGACATCATGTGGTGGTAAATATAAACTACAGACAGTTAATAAGCATGTAGTATGAATTCTTACAGCAACTACCTGTAGAGTAGTATTTAATTCATGGGCAGTGCTGGGATAAGCATTAGATGTTAATATACAAACACCTCCAGACACTGCACCATCATCACCACAATCTTTTCTAAAGCATGTAAACCCTCGCATGGAAAAGTTATTGCTTGACTTCAGGAATGTCTCCTGAAGTGCAACACATGCGGGGTTGTATGTTGAATATATAGACTTGATGTCATCGTGATGAGAACGCAAACCATGGCAGTTCCAAGAAACTAAGGAAGTTATTGTTGAGTTAGAAAAGCTCCTTTCCCGGAGCCGGAAAGCATGTCATCTGATAACTCCTCCAAAGAGAGATCTTCGTCAGAGGGATGTAGATATACAGCATCCGTTTCCAGGGATAAGGCTTTACGGGTGGATATGGAGGGTCTAGGATTGCCCTCCTTTGCAGATTTTAGTTTTAAAGCCTTTAGGGCTTTAGATCTAGCCGTTGGAGCTTTTCTACGGACAGTAGTTGCTGATGTTGATCTTGGCTTTTTCTCAGAATTAAGGGGTAATTTAACAATTGGAAGTGACAGAGCATCAGTTTGAGTACTAGCCGTTCTAGTGACTTTGGCGGCGACAGTTGTATAGCTAACTCCTGCTTGAGGTGTACGAGCGGTAACAGCACGTCTCGCCTCAGGATATGAGCAATTGTTCTTAACTTTTGTATTTGTGATCTCCTTTTCCAGTATCCAGATAGGACAACTTCTAGCGTAGGAGGGGTGGTCACCTTTACAATTGACACACCTCTCCTTTGCAGTACAATACGAGCTATCATGGCCAACTGCCGCGCAGCGAGCGCAAGTCAGTTTGCCCCTGCAAGCCGCTTTGGAGTGACCAAATCTCTGGCACTGGAAACAACGCAAAGGATTTGGAATAAATGGCCTGACGGATAGATGCATATACGCAGCTTTAATATGCTGCGGTAGGTCTGGCGTCGCAAATGTCAGTACGAGATGTTTAGTATTAATAACTTGCCCATCGCGTCTGACAGTTATGCGTTTTACAGCACAGACCTTTTGATCTTTGAGATTTTCTAAGATCTCGTCCGCCGACGTATTTAACAAATCCCTGGCGGATACCACACCACGTGAAAAGTTAAGATTGATATGAGGTTGGACGGAAACCTCAAGGTTAGCAAGCATGTTCATGCTGCTTATTAGAGTAGCTTGAGCTTCTGAAGCAACTTCTACCATAAGATCTCCAGAACGAAGTTTCCGGATGCTCTTCACTTCACCGATATTTCCAGCTATTGCTTTTTGGATTAGGAAAGGGGATACATTATCGAATGCACCCTCTTTCCGTTTAACAATATAAAATTGAGCTTTCAGTAATTTCAAAGTATGCTCCCGTGGGAGAGAAGAGAAAATAGATGTTTCCATATTAGAGATGGAATATTCGGAACCTGACGGCACCACCCACCACCGAGTCCAACAAGGGGATGCAGACCAGCTGCACCAGTGCTAGCCAGGTCCTATACGCTCACAGTACATCCCTGAAGTGGTCTCCACCCTTAACGAGTCACCCAGTAGATGTACCGATCGCTTGATCCATAAAGCCGATTGATGTGCTGAGGACCACAACACACTTCCCGTTTACCTGAAGCAGAGGCCAAAGCAATGTATTGGTCTCAGGAGGCCTCAATTACCAGGATCCTCCTTTCCAGGGACACGGGTCTCCACGCACGGAAAACACGTGGGTGATTTAGTCCTCAAGAGTAGCTAATAGCAACAGAGCGGCGAAAGCTACTCAAGGGGAGCCCTCAACCTCTTACGAAGCAACCACAATGAGGGAGGAAAGGAAGAAAAAGCAGAAGAGTAGAGGAGAGAAGAAAATAAAGGAGAGGAAAGATCACTAGGGTACCTCGGGATTGTGACACCCGTGTTTACCTAAAGAAAGTAAACCCCCTGAGGGGAAAGAAGGGGGGTTATTATAAAGACATTTTAGAAGACTAGAATTATCTTGAACCAAACTGAATATTGTAGAGGACACTATTGCGAACATTTTGATGTATTAATATTTAACACCCCATGGTTGGAGTCGTATCACTCATAAATTTTCTAAAATATATCCAAAAAACAGAAAAATTTGAAATCTTTAAAAGGGGGAGGGTGATTAGGACATTTTAGGAGACTTGAAATTTCTGGTACCAAAGTGAATCTTGTAGAGAAGGCTGTTGTGAAAAATTTGATGCATAAATATAAAAGATGAAATAGTTTGAATCATAACACTACGCAACTTTCTAAAATACCATAAAAAACACAAAATTAAATTATTATAGAGTTGCTTATTAAGGCATTTCTTCTAGACCAGACTATTGCAAACATTTTGATGTATTAATATATACGAACTCATGGTTGGAATCATAACACTCCTCAATTTCCTAAAATCCGATAAAAAAAAACAAAATTTTATACTTTAAAGAGGGCGGTTATAAGGACATTTTAGTAGAATAGAAATGTCTTGAACCAAACTGAATAATGTAAAGTACACTATTGAAAACATTTTGATGCATTAATATTCAATATACCATATTTGGAGTCGTAGCACTCCTCAATTTTCTAAAATCAGGCCAAAAAACACAAAAATTTGAATTCTTTCAAACGGAGGGGGAGCTGATTTGGACAGTTTAGAAGAATAGAGATCTGTGGAACCAAAGTGAATCTTGTAGAGGAGACTGATGCAAACATTTTTATGTAATTATATGTAATATATCATGATAGGAGTCGTAGCACTCCTAAATTATCCAAAATCATTCCCAAAAGACAGAAAAATTGAATTCTTTAAAAGAGTGGAGGGTGTTTAGGACATTTTACGAGAATAGAGATTTCTGGAAACAAAGTGAATCTTGTAGAGGAGAATGTTGCAAACATTTTGATGTAATAATATATAAGATGTCATGGTTGGAATCATAACACTCTTCACTTTCCTAAAATCCGATAAAAAAACAAAATTTAATACTTAAGGAAGAGGGGGCTACAAAGACATTTTAGATGACTAGAAATATCTTGAACCAAACAGAATAATGTAGAGGACACTATTGCGAACATTTTGATGTATTAATATTTAATATCCCATGCTCGGAGTCTTATCACTCATACATTTTTTAAAATCCATCCAAAAAAACAGAAAATTTTAAATATTTTAAAAGGGGGAGTGGGATTAGGACATTTTAGTAGACTTGAAATTTCTGGAATCAAAGTGAATCTTGTAAAGGAAACTATTGCGAACATTTTGATATATTAATATTTAATACCTTATGGTTGGAGTCTTAGCTCTCTTAAATTTTCTAATCTCAGACCAAATATATTTAAAAATTTGAATTCTCAAAAAAGGGGAGTGCTGATTAGAACATTTTAGGGGACTAGAGATTTCTAGAAACAAAGTGAATCTTGTAGAGGAGACTATGGCGAACATATTGATGTATTAATATATAAGATGTCATGGTTGTAATCATTACACACTTCACTTTCCTAAAATCCGATAAAAAACCAAAATTTAATACTTTAAAGAAGGAGGTCTATAAAGACATTTTAGAAGACTAGAAATATCTTGAACCAAACTGAATATTGTAGAGGACACTATTGCGAACATATTGATGTATTAATATTTAATATCCCATTTTCGGAGTCGTATCACTCATTAATTTTCTAAAATCCATCCAAAAAACAGAAAAATATGAAATCTTTAAAAGGGGGGAGGATGATTAAAACATTTTAGGAGACTTGATATTTCTGGAACCAAAGTGAATCTTGTGGATGAGGCTGTTGTGAACAATTTGATGCATAAATATAAAAGATGAAATGGTTTGAATCATAACACTACTCAACTTTCTAAAATATCATAAAAAACACAAAATTAAATTTTTATAGGGTTGCCGATTAAGGCATTTTAGGTGTCAGGAAATGTCTGGAACCAAACTGAATCTTGTAGACACTGCTATTGCAAACGTTTTGATGTATTAATATAAAAGATCTCATGGTTGGAATCATAACACTCCTCAATTTCCTAAAATCCGATAAAAAACACAAAATTATATACTTTAAAGAGGGGGGTTATAAGGACATTTTTGTAGAATAGATATGTCTTGAACCAAACTGAATATTGTAGAGGACACTATTGAAAACATTTTTATGCATTAATATTCAATATACCATGGTTGGAATCGTAGCACTCCTGAATTTTCTAAAATCAGGCCAAAAATACACAAAAATATGAATTCTTTAAAAAGGGTGGGGGGGGCTGATTAGGACAGTTTAGAAGAATAGAGGTGTTTGGAACAAAACTGAATCTTTTAGACGAGCCTGATGCAAACATTTTGGTGTATTAATATTTAATATATCATAGTTGGAGTCGTATCACTCCTCAATTATCTAAAATAATTCCAAAAATACAGAAAAATTTGAATTCTTTAAAAGTAAGGAGGTTGTTCAGGACATTTTATGAGAATAGAGATTTCTGCGACCAAAAAGAATCTTGTAGACGAAAGTATTGCGAACATTTTGATGCATTAATATTTAATATCCTATGGTTGGAGTCATAGCTCTCAATAATTTTGTAAACTTAGACCAAAATATTTAAAATTATAATTCTCAAAAAAGGGGGGGGGCTGATTAGAACATTTTAGGACACTAGACATTTCTGGAATCAAAGTGAATCTTGTAGAGGAGTCTGTTGCAAACATTTTAATGTATTAATACATACAATGTCATGGTTGGAATCATAACACTCTTCACTTTCCTAAAATCAGATAAAAGAAACCAAAATTTAATACTTTAAAGAAGGGGGGCTATAAAGACATTTTAGAAGACTAGAATTATCTTGAACCAAACTTAATATTGTAGAGGACACTATTCCGAACATTTTGATGTATTAATATTCAATAGCTTATGGTGGGAGTCGTATCACTCATAAATTTTCTAATATCTATCAAAAAACAGAAAAATAGGAAATCTTTAAAAGGGGGGAGGGTGATTAGAAAAATTTAGGAGACTTGAAATTTCTGGAACCACAGTTAATCCTGTAGAGGAGGCTGTTGTGAACAATTTGATGCATAAATATAAAAGATTACATGGTTTGAATCATAACACTACTCAACTATCTAAAATACCATAAAAAACACAAAATTAAATTTTTATAGGGTTGCTGATTAAGGCACTTTAGGTGTCAGGAAATGTCTGGAACCAAACTGAATATTGTAGATACTACTATTGCAAACATTTTGATCTATTAATATAAAAGATCTCATATTTGGAATCATAATGCTCCTCAATTTCCAAAAATCCGATAAAAAAACAAAATTTTATACTTTACAGAGGGGGGTTATAAGGACATTTTAGTAGAATAGAAATGTCTTGAACCAAACTGAATATTATGGAGGACACTATTGAAAACATTTTGATGCATTAATATTCAATATACCATGGTTTGAGTCGTAGCACTCCTCAATGTTCTAAAATCAGGCCAAAAAGACACAAAAATTTGAATTCTTAAAAATGGGGGGGGCTAATTAGGACAGTTTAGAAGAATAGAATTGTGTAGAACCAAACTGAATATTTTGGACGAGACTGATGCAAACATTTTGGTGCACTAATATTTAATATATCATGGTTGGAGTCGTAGCACTCCTCAATTATCTAAAATCATTCTAAAAAATAGAAAAATTTGAAATCTTTAAAAGGGTGAGGGTGATTAGGACATTTTAGGAGACTTGAAATTTCTGGAACCAAAGTGAATCTTGTAGAGAAGGCTGTTGTGAAAAATTTGGTGCATTAATATAAAAGATGAAATGGTTTGAATCATAACACTACTCAACTTTCTAAAATACCATAAAAAAACACAAAATTAAATTTTTATAGTGTTGCTTATTAAGTCATTTTAGGTGTCAGGAAATGTCTGGAACCAAACTGAATCTTGTAGTCGAGACTATTGCAAACATTTTGATGTATTAATATAAAAGATCTCATGGTTGGAATCATAACACTCCTCAATTTTTTAAAATCCGATAAAAAAACCAAAATTTAATACTTTAAAGAGGGGGGTTATAAGGACATTTTAGTTGATTGGAAATGTCTTGAACCAAACTGAATATTGTAGAAGAGACTATTGAAAACATTTTGATGCATTAATATTCAATATACCATGGTTGGAGTCGTAGCACTCCTCAATGTTCTAAAATCAGGCCAAGTAGACATAAAAATTTGAATTCTTTAAAACGGGGGGGGATTTATTTGGACAGTTTAAAAGAATAGAGATGTGTGGAACGAAACTGAATCTTGTAGAGGAGACTGATGCAAACCTTTTTTATGTAATTATATTTAATATATCATGATAGGAGTCGTAGCACTCCTCAATTATCCAAAATAATTCCAAAAAGAGAGAAAAATTTGAATTCTTTAAAAGTGTGGAGGGTGTTTAGGACATTTTACGAGAACAGAGATTTTTTGAGCCAAATTGAATCGTGTAGAGGAGACTATTGCGAACATTTTGAATCATTAATATTTAATATCCTATGGATGGAATCGTATCTCTCCTAATTTTTTTGAACTCAGACCAAAAAATTTAAAAATTATAATTCTCTAAAAAGGTGGGGAGGTTGATTAGAACATTTTAGGAGACTAGAGATTTCTAGAATCAAAGTGGGTCTTGTAGAGGAGGCTGTTGCAAACATTTTCAGATAGTAATATATAAGATGTCATAGTTGGAATCATAACACTCTTCACTTTCCTAAAATCCGATAAAAAAACCAAAATTTAGTACTTTAAAGAAGAGGGGAACTATAAAGACATTTTAGAAGACTAGAATTATCTTGATCCAAACTGAATATTGTAGAGGACACTATTGCAAACATTTTGATGTATTAATATTTAATACCCCATGGTTGGAGTCGTATCACTCATAAATTTTCTAAAATCTATCCAAAAAACAGAAAAATTTGAAATCTTTAAAAAGGGGGGTGCTGATTAGAACTTTTTAGGAGACTAGAGATTCTTGATCCAAAGTGAATCTTGTAAACGAGACTAATGCGAACATTTTGATATAATATTTAATATCCCATGGTTGGAGTCGTAGCTTTCTTAAATTTTCTAATCTCAGAAAAAACATATTTAAAAATTTGAATTCTCAAAAAAGGGGAGTGCTGATTAGAACATTTTAGGGGACTAGAGATTTCTGGAAACAAAGTGAATCTTGTAGATGAGACTGTTGAAAACATTTTGATGTATTAATATATAAGATGTTATGGTTTTAATCATAACACTCTTCACTTTCCTAAAATCCGATAAAAAAAACAAAATTTAATACTTTAAACAAGGAGGTCTATAAAGACATTTTAGAAGACTAGAAATATCTTGAACCAAACTGAATATTGTAGAGGACACTATTGCGAACATATTGATGTATTAATATTTAATATCCCATTTTCGGAGTCGTATCACTCATTAATTTTCTAAAATCCATCCAAAAATCAGAAAATTATGAAATCTTTAAAAGGGGGGAAGATGATTAGGACATTTTAGGAGACTTGAAATTTCTAGAACCAAAAGTGAATCTTGTAGATGAGGCTGTTGTGAACAATTTGATGCATAAATATAAAAGATGAAATGGTTTGAATGATAACACTACTCAACTTTCTAAAATATCATAAAAAACACAAAATTAAATTTTTATAGGGTTTCCGATTAAGCCATTTTAGGTGTCAGGAAATGTCTGGAACTAAACTGAATCTTGTAGACACTGCTATTGCAAACGTTTTGATGTTTTAATATAAAAGATCTCATGGTTGGAATTATAACACTCCTCAATTTCCTGAAATCCGATAAAAAACACAAAATTATATACTTTAAAGAGGGAGGTTATAAGGAAATTTTTGTAGAGTAGATATGTCTTGAACCAAACTGAATATTGTAGAGGACACTATTGAAAACATTTTTATGCATTAATATTCAATATACCATGGTTGGAGTCGTAGCACTCCTGAATTTTCTAAAATCAGGCCAAAAAGACACAAAAATTTGAATTCTTTAAAATGGGTGGTGGGGCTGATTAGGACAGTTTAGAAGAATAGAGGTGTGTGGAACCAAACTGAATCTTTTAGACGAGCTTGATGCAAACATTTTGGTGTATTAATATTTAATATATCATAGTTGGAGTGGTATCACTCATCAATTATCTAAAATAATTCCAAAAATACAGAAAAATTTGAATTCTTTAAAAGTGCGGAGGGTGTTTAGGACATTTTACGAGAATAGAGATTTCTGCGGCCAAAAAGAATCTTGTAGACGAGACTATTGCGAATATTTTGATGCAATAATATTTAATATCCCATGGTTGGAGTCGTAGCTCTCCTAAATTTTCTAAACTCAGACCAAAAAATTTAAAAATTATAATTCTCAAAAAAGGGGGGCTGATTAGAACATTTTAGGGGACTAGACATTTCTGGAATCAAAGTGAATCTTGTAGAGGAGTTTGTTGCAAACATTTTGATGAAGTAATATATAAGATGTCATGTTTGGAATCATAACACTCTTCACTTTCTTAAAATCCGATAAAAACAAACCAAAATTTAATACTTTAAAGAAGGGGGGGTTGGTTGGTTGGGTTTTATGGAGCAAGGTCCAAAATTGGACATACTGAGCCAAGAATAAGTTTTTTGTAGCTTTATTTTATGTTCATTTTATTTATTCATTTAAAAATTATTTCTTTTTTTGTTAAACCCAAACACAAGCAACATTAAAAAAATTTTTTTAAAAAACAAAAATCTGTGTATATGTTATTTTAAAATCAAATTCTAAAATATAAAAGAGAAAATGAATAATCTATACAATTTTAAAATTTCAAATAAAAATTTAAATAAAATGTATAAAACCTATTGCCCTCAAGAAAGCGAATAGGTTTCTATGGGGTGGATCCCCGATCATATCAGATAAAGTTATAAAATCACTGTTAAAAAAGTGTAAACGTTGTTGGTTAAAATTATAACATGAAATTAAAATATGATAAACATTGAATGATTCATCACACGTTTCACACCATGGATTTAATTCGCTTAAAAACAAATGTCTGTGTGTGAAACGTGTGTGTCCGATACGAAAGCGAGTCAATCTTACATCTGCACTTCGTAACGGTAAAACTGGTAATGAGATGAGAGATGAGAAGATGATATGCAACTTGTTGCCAATCTGCAAGTTCCATGATAACTGCCAAAGACTATATATAAAACTTTTTACATATTATCTCACATCTGAGAGAGGGACCGATGATAAAATTATGTCTGATGCAGCCTTTGCAGCTGCATCTGCTCTCTCATTTCCTTCAAGACCCATGTGGCTTGGTATCCAACAAAATACAATTTCTTTTCCCTTGCCAGCAAGGGAATCCAATGCTTTGAAAATTCTCGACACAACAGGATGACAGGTAACACTATTGTTTTTCAAGGCTTCAATAATACTCATGCTGTCAGTATAAATAAAATATTTATGATAATCATCTGTATTCACGTGCTGAAGCGCGTAGCAGATAGCGGTTGCTTCAGCAGTAAAGATGGAGCAGGATGAATGTAGGCTGTAGCTAAAAGACGTGTTATTGATAAAAACTCCAGAGCCCACGTGTCCTGCGGATTTAGATCCATCCGTGAATACAGGTTTGTAAGATTGGTGCTGACAGCGATGAGAATAGTATAGCTGCTGAAAAACAATAGGTGTTGTGTCGGATCTTCTGAATTGCGCAAAGGTATTAATAAAGGTATTTGTTGGTTCATACCAAAGAGGATAGAGAAACTGGTCAATAGACTCTATCCGAACATCAGAAAGGTCTGTGATCCAAAGATGTGATATGGCTCTTGTGAGAAAAGGAGGGATGCTCATTGGACGAGCATCATACAGTCTTTTAAGATGGGCATCAGGAACCATAAAACGTAACGGATGATCAGGGGTCGACATAATCTTAGCATAATAACCGAGAGACTGCTGCATACGTCTCAGGTCTAACGGCAATTGATAACATATAGCGTATAGACTCTGGATGGGTGATGTGCGGAAGGCACCAGAACATATCCTTAAAGCAGAGTGGTGAACTGTGTCCAGTCTTCGTAATATGGAAGATCTAGCCGATCCATAAACAACACATCCGTAGTCAATGCGGGATAGAATCAATGACTGATAAATTCGAAGAAGTGATGAGCGATCTGCACCCCAAGATGTATTTGACAACATCCTGAGGATATTAAGCGATCGCTCACACTTCTTCCGCAGATATAAAACATGCGGTAGAAAGGTTAATTTTCGGTCAAAGATAATTCCCAGAAATTTTACTTCATTGACTACTTGTATCGTGATGTTATAGATATTTATAACTGGATCATTGTGAAGGCTAGTCTTTCTACAGAAGTGGACACACTTACTCTTGCTTGATGATAAAGTATGGCCATTCTCAGCACACCATGCAGCAAGTTTGTTAACTGCTGTTCGCAGTTGTCTCTCAATTAATCGCATATTAGACCCTTGACATGATATTTGCAGGTCGTCAACATATAGTGTACCAATTATGGAAGGTGGTAATTGATGAAGGATGTTACTGATGAAAAGACTAAAAACAGTGACACTTAAAATGGAGCCTTGGGGAACACCCTCGGCTTGAATAAAAGTATTGGAAATTACAGTTCCAATACGAACTTTAAAAACACGGGAGCTCAAAAAATTTTGCAGGAATATCGGGAGATTACCCCGAAAGCCAAAATCATATAATGAACGGAGAATTCCATATCGCCATGTACGGTCGTATGCCTTCTCGATGTCAAAGAAAATGGGGACCAGATGGTTCCTCCGCACAAAAGCATTGCGGATTTGGGTCTCCAAGTATGTGATATTATCATGAGTGGATCTCCCTTTTCGGAAGCCACTCTGATTAATACGTATACATTTATTTTTTTCTAAGACATATACGAGACGGGCGTTGACCATACGTTTGAGAGTCTTACAAAAGCAACTCGTCAGAGCAATTGGTCGATAATGTGAAGGGTCTGAAGGATCTTTACCATCCTTAAGAACCGGAATCACTATCGCTTTATTCCAAGCTAATGGAAATTTCTTTTCATTCCAGATCATATTAAACTAAAGTAATATGTTCAATAGGGAGTCTGGACTTAAATTTCGAAGCATTTGATAGCTGATTCCGTCTGGTCCTGGACTGGTATCATAGGTCTGCTTTAATGCTCTCTTCAATTCCAACATCCGAAACTCACAGTTGTAAGGCAAGGCTTCACCATGGTTAAAACGAATTGGTGTTCGCTCAGCACGACTCTTAGTCCTTAAAAAGGAAGTACTATAAGAGTAGTTGCTTGAGACGCTAGCAAAAGTTTCACCAAGGATATTAGCAATGTCTTCGGGAGAAGAGTATACAGCAGCTCCGGTTTTTAAAATAGGAATTGAAAAATCCTTATAAATTCCATTGGCTGCTTTCACTTTTCTCCACAACTGTTTACTAGATGTGGAAGATGTAATTGAAGATACATAGCATAGCGAGACCAGGATTCCTTCTGACTTCGACGACGAGCTCTGCGAGCTAGTGCTTTTGCTCTCTTAAATGCTAATTGATTCTCCGTTGTGGGGTATTTCCTAAATAACCCCCATAACTTCCTTTGTTTTCTATAAGTTTCTTGGCATTCTTTATTCCACCAAGGTTTGCAACGCCGTTTTGGTATAGAGGAACTTTTGGGTATTGTTACATCAGCTGCATTTATAATTGTTTTAGTGACCTCTCTAACAGCTTCATCAATACTCTCTATCAAAACCATTTCATTATCAATAACTGCCAATTGTGTAAATGACGTCCAATCTGCCCGACTGTACACGTAAGTAGGTAGACGTTGTACTACACTACTACCTCCAGTCTGGGAGATGACGAGAGGAAAATGATCGCTATTGTGCAGATCATTCCCTACATTTAAATTTAGCAATGGCAGCAATGATGGTGAACAAATAGCAAGATCGAGGGAATGAAATGTTCTTGTGGGTACGTGAAAATATGTCTTCTCGTCGGTATTAAGCAGACAGAGACTGTTGTCTGAAATAAAACGCTCTATCTGCCGACCGCGAGAATTCGTATCATCACTTCCCCACAAGGTATTATGGCCGTAGAAATCACCTAACAATAGGAATGGTGTCGGCAGCTGATCAACTAATTCATCGAGTTCCTCTTGGCGGATGGCATCGTGTGGTGGTAAATATAAACTACAGACTGTTACTAAGCATGAAGTATGAATTCTTACAGCAACAGCCTGTAGAGTAGTATTCAATTGATGGACAGCGCTGGGGAAAGTATTCGATGTTAATATACATACACCTCCAGATGCTGTACCATCATCACCACGGTCTCTTCTAAAGCATTTAAACCCTCGAATAGAAATGATGTTGGAAGACTTCAGGAATGTCTCCTGAAGTGCTATACATGCAGGGTTGTAATCTGACACTAGAGACTTGATGTCATCAAGATGTGATCGCAAACCATGGCAGTTCCAAGATACAAAGGAAGTTATTATTTAGTTTTAAAAGCTCCTTTACTGGAGCTGGAAGGCGGGTCTTCTGTCATATCCTCGAGCGATGTATCATCGCCCGAGGGAAATGGGGACACCGCGTCAGTCTCCAGGCATGAGAAAGCATTGCGGGTGGAAATTGATGTTTTTGCTTTTTTTTATTTTAATGCTTTCTCTGCTTTTTATTTAGCAAAGGTAGCTTTTCTTGAAAATGTAGGAGTTTTTTTAAAAATAGGCTTTTCTTTTGTTTGGGGTAATTTCTTTGGGGAAACCAAAATTGGTTCAGTTTGTGTGCTGCTCGATTTGGTGACCTTTCTGGCAGCAGTGGCATAACTAACTCCTGGCTGTGGAGTACGGGAAGTGACCAATCGTCTCGCCTCAGGATACGAGCATTTTTGATTAACCTTAATCGTGGTTATCTCTTTTTCCAGTAAATACTGAGGACAACTTCGAGAATAGGAGGGATGGTCACCTTGGCAGTTGACACATCTCTCTTCGCTGTGCAGTTCGTGCTATCGTGGCCAACCACCGCGCAACGTGCGCAGGTGATTTTGCCTCTGCAAGCATTTCTCGAGTGTCCAAAGCGCTGACACTGGAAACATCGCAAGGGATTTGGGATGTATGGCCTGACGGGCAAATTCATATACGCAGCTTTAACATACTGCGGAAGGTCTGGCGTTGCAAAAGTCAGAACGAGGTGCTTCGTATCAATAACTTTGCCTTCCCGTCTGACTGTTATGCGTCTAACGCCGCAGACCTTCTGATTCTGTAAGTTCTCCAGAATCTCCTCCGTCGGCGAATACAGCAAATCAATTGCAGAGAAAACACCACAAGAGAAATTAAGGATACCGTGAGGCGTGACAGTTACTTCCATATTAGCCAAAGATTTCATACTGGCCAGAATGGCTGCTTGAGAGTCTGATGCAGCCTCTACAAGCAAGTCACCAAAGCGCATCTTCTGAACTTTCTTGACTTCCCCAACTATTCCCGATATTCCTTTCTCAATTAGGAAAGGAGACACAGTTGTAAAATTGCCTTCTTTCCTTTTGATTATAAAAAACTTGGGCATAAGATTTTCAAATTGCTGCTCCCGTGGGAGAAAAGTAAAATTTTTGTTCTCCATACTATTAAATTAAAAATTTCGGGACCTGACCGCACCACTCACCACCAAGTCCAACAAGGGGATGCAGACCAGCTGCTGGTTGGTTGGTTGGTTGGTTTTTATGGCGCAAGGTCCAGACAAGGACAAGCTGCGCCAAACACAAGATAGCTTACACCAGTTTTTTAAACCCATTAAAAGTATAAAATAATAATATAGTTAAAATGTACATTAAAAGTACAAAATAGAAATATAGTTAAAATGTATATTAAAGGTATAAAATAGAAATATAGTTAAAATGTATATTAAAGGTATAAAATAGAAATATAGTTAAAATGTATATTAAAAGTTTGTAAACATACAATATACACATGTATAAAATTAAAAATTTTATATTTAAGTAAAATATTTCTAAATCAGATAAAATTCATAAATCCTATGTCTTTTAAAAACGCAAATAGGTTGCAATGGGGTGGTTCCCCAAGCAGATCTTCTAATGTTAAAATGTTACTATTGAAATATCTAAAACGCTGATGGTTAAAATCTGGGCATACAATTAAAATGTGATATACTGTAAATGGTTCATCACACTTTTCACACCATGGTTGGAGATCACTCAAGATCAAATGCTTGTGGGTGAAACATGTGTGACCAATTCGAAGGCGAGTCAGTCTGACGTCTGCGCTTCGTGGAGATAAAACAGATAATGGAATGATGTATGAAAATATGGAATGGAGTTTGTTGCTGACTTGCAGGTCCCATGATTCCTGCCAAAGAGAATATATGAAATGTTTGAATCCTTTTCTCATGTCCATTGATGGTATTGAAGGCAAAATGGAAGTAGCTGCAGATTTAGCGGCAGCATCAGCTTTCTCATTGCCATCTATTCCTATGTGGCTTGGTATCCAACAAAACAGTATCTCAAATCCCTTGTTAGTAACAGTATCAATTACTTTGAATATCTTAGACACAACTGGATGGCAATTATAGTTGTTATTCCTCAAAGCTTCTAATACACTCATACTGTCAGTGTACACACAGAATTTACGTTCATTTTTAGTTGTTACCAACTGAAGTGCTCGGTATATAGCCGTAGCCTCAGCAGTGAAGATGGAGCAGGATTTGTGAAGGCTATAACTGTAGGAGGTATCATCAAGATAAACTCCACAGCCAACTGATCCTGGACATTTGGATCCATCCGTAAATACTGGAGTGTACTTAGTGTACTGACAGCGATGGAATGAATAAAGCTGTTGAAGAATAGCACTATTTGTGTCTGATTTTTTATTCTTACCAAAGGGATTTAACACAGTAATGTGTGGATTGGACCAAGGTGAATGTGCGTAAAGGTCGGTAGACTCGATTCGGACATCACATAGGTCAGAAAGCAAAATAATAGATTTAATACGACAGAGAAAAGGTGGAATGCTTGATGGTCTAGCATTATATAATCTCTTAAGAGCAGCACTTGGAATCGTGGAACGCAAGGGATGATGAGGTGAGGACATGATTTTTGAATAATAATTAAGAGACAGCTGTATCCGCCGCAGGTCTAATGGTAATTGTTGGCAGATTACATATAGACTCTGGACGGGTGATGTACGAAATGCTCCACAGCAAATCCTTAAAGCAGAGTGGTGGACGGTATCCAATCTACGTAAAATGGAAGATCTAGCCGATCCATAAGCAACACAACCATAGTCAATACGAGATAAAATGATTGATTGGTAAATTCGGAGCAATGAAGTGCGATCTGCACCCCAAAATGTATTAGACAACACCTTGAAGATATTGAGCAATCGCTCGCACTTCTTCCGCAGATATAAAGTATGTGGAAGGAAAGTTAACTTCTTATCGAAAATTACACCGAGGAATTTTATCTCGTTGACCACAGGAATAGGTCTATTACTTATGTGAAGCACAGGATCGAGATGAAGACTAGTTTTCCTACAGAAATGGACACAGTGACTCTTACTAGGATATATACTAAGACCATTTCGTTCACACCAAGTAGTTAGATTGTTTACAGCTGTTTGCAATTGTCTCTCAATTATATTCATGTTTGAACCCTGATATGAAATTTGTAAGTCATCAACATATAAATTCCTATGAACTGAAGATGGTAACTGATGAAGTATGTTATTGATGAAAAGGTTAAAAAGGGTTACGCTTAAAACGCTACCTTGAGGGACACCCTCAGCTTGAGTAAAAGTATTGGAAACTGTACTTCCAATACGTACTTTAAAAAGCCTGGTAGCTAGAAAATTCTGTATAAATATTGGAAGATTACCCTTAAATCCAAGATTATGCATATTACGGAGAACACCATAACGCCACGTACGATCATATGCTTTCTCAATATCGAAGAAAATTGCAACAAGATGGTTTCTCCTCACGAAAGCATTTCGAATTTGGGATTCCAGATCTACTATGCTGTCAATAGTGGATCGTCCTCTTCGAAATCCGCTTTGTTGAAGGGGTATGCAATTATTCTTCTCTAAGATGTAAATGAGTCTAGCATTGACCATACGCTCAAACGTTTTGCACAAGCAACTCGTGAGAGCTATTGGACGATAACTCAGAGGGTCAGATGCATCTTTGCCAGGTTTCAAAATTGGAATCACTATCGCTTCTCTCCATGATGTAGGATAAGCATGCTCAGTCCAAATTCTATTAAACAATGAAAGTATGTTTAATAAAGAATCATGATTTAAATGACGGAGCATTTGATACGAGATTCCATCTGGTCCTGGGCTAGTGTCGTTTGCTTTAGATAAAGCAGACTTCAATTCTGACAATTCAAAATCAAAATTATAGGGTAGAATATGTCGATCATGAAAGCTTAGAGGTGTCCGCTCAGCGATTCTTTTAATCCTTAGAAAAGTAGGATTATATGAATCAGAGCTGGAAACACTAGCAAAGGTTTCACCGATGACATTAGCAATATCTACCGCTGAGGAGTGTATTGCAACTCCGGTTTTTAATACAGGAATGGGATAATCCTGATAAATACCATTGGCTGCTTTAACTTTCCTCCATAATTGTTTACTTGTTGTCGATGAATTGATTGACGACACGGAGCGGATCCAAGATTCTCTTTGACTCTGACGTCTAACTCTTCGAGCTTGAGCTTTGGCTTTCTTAAAAGCAACAAGATTCTCCGTAGTAGGGTATCTTCGGAATATATTCCATTGTTTCCTTTGTTTCTTATAAGACAGTTGACATGTTTCATTCCACCAAGGTTTCCTGTGTTTATGTGGAGTGTTGGAATTCTTAGGGATAGCAAAATCCGCAGCTCGGATTATTGTGTCGGTGATATATTTAACGGCATCATCTATCATATCTGTCTTAACTCTTGCCTCACTGATCACAGCCAATTGCGTGAAAAGTGTCCAATCGGCTCGACTGTACACATAATTAGGTGGTTTGTGACGCACACTATTACTTCCAGCCTGAGTCACGATTAGAGGGAAATGATCACTATTATAGAGGTCATTTCCAACAGCAAAATTCAGCAATGGCAGGAGTGATGGAGAACAAATAGCTAAGTCAAGAGAGTGAAATGTCCGTGTTGGTTCGTGAAAATAAGTCTTCTCGTCGGTATTTAGCAGACAGAGGAAATTGTCAGAAATTAATTTTTCTATCTGACGACCGCGAGAATTCGTATCATCACTACCCCACAGAGGACTATGTCCGTTAAAATCACCAAGCAATAAAAATGGAGCTGGGAGTTGATCAAGTAAGTCGTTTAGTTCCTCTTCTTGGATGACATCATACGGTGGTAAATATAGGCTACAAACTGTAATTAGACATGCGGTGTGAATTCTCACAGCAACAGCCTGAAGAGTAGTTCTTAACTGATGTGCTGTACTGGAATAAGTGTTTGATGTAATTATACAAACTCCACCAGATACAGCTGCATCACCACCATTATCCTTTCAAAAACATTGAAACCCACGCATTTTGGTGATAACAGTGGGCTTCAGGAATGTTTCCTGGAGTGCCACACATGCGGAGTTATAGGTATACATAATGGATTTGATATCATCAATTCGAGGCCGAAAACCACGACAATTCCATGAAACAAAGGAAGTCATTAATGGAATACAGTCTAACCGTTGTCACTATTGCTCAGTGTCATCTCAGATGAATCTTCCAGCATGAAATCATCATCTGAAGGATGCAGTTTGATAGTGTCTGCATCCATAGACAGAAGAGCTTTTCTGGCAGTTAGCGAAGACTTTCGAACGCCTTCCTTGGCCAGTTTTAATTTTCTAGCCTTTAAAGCTGTTGATTTTGCCAAAGTTGATTTGGCAATTAGAGGTGCAGAAATGTCTGTCGTTTTTTGCTTTCGGAGCAATCTAACTGTAAGAATAGAGTTTGTGTCGGTTTGGTTGCTGCAGGATCGGGTTATTTTTTTTGGTTATATGAGCGTATTTAACACCTGGAGTGGGAGTACGGGAATTAACTAATCGGCGAGCTTCTAAATAGGAAATATTTTTCTTGATTTTGATGGTAACAATTTTCTTTTCCTGCTGCCAAACGGGACAAGATCTAGAATAAGAAGTGTGGTTACCTTTACAGTTGACACACACTTCTTTGGCTTCGCAAGTGGTACTTTCATGGCCAACGTCAGAACAACGGGCACATATGAGTTTTCCTCTGCAAGCCATTTTAGAGTGTCCAAATCGTTGGCACTGGAAGCATCTTAGCGGATTAGGGATAAAAGGCCGTACTGAACATCGCATATAAGCCACTTTAATGTTTTGTGGCAAGTCTGGTGTAGAGAATGTCAAAATGAGATGCTTTGTGTTTAGTACAATGCCATCTCTCTTTATCGTAATTCTTTTCACAGCGCAGACTTTTTGTGATTTCAAATTTTCCAGTATTTCTTCGGTGGGAGTATGAAACAAGTCCTCCGAAGAAATAACACCTCGTGAAAAATTTAAATTTCTATGCGGTTCCAAAGTTACTGCCATGTCACCAATTGCTTTCAAGTTTTGCAGTAGTACTGATTGTTTGTCTGATGCAGTCTCTATTAATAAAACACCCGATCGTAACTTCTTAATAGATTTAACTTCTCCCAAGTAAGAAGTTATACTCTTTTCAATGAGGAAAGGTGAAACATATTCGAAGCCCTACGAGGGGATACATGTTAACTGTACCAGTGCTAGTCAGTCCCTATACGCTCACGGTACATCCCTGAAGTGGACTCCACCCTTATTATTTTCCTTCCTTTTGATTACAAAACATTTTGCATTAATTTTATTTAACATTTGCTCCCGTGGGAGATAAGATAAATTTTTGTTCTCCATTAAATATTTTATAAAATTTCGGGACCTGAACGCACCACCCACCACCGAGTCCAACAAGGGGATGCAGACCAGCTGCACCAGTGCTAGCCAGGTCCTATACGCTCATAGTACATCCCTGAGGTGGCCTCCACCCTTAACGAGTCACCCAGTAGATGCACCGATCGCTTGATCCATAAAGCCGATTGATGTGCTGAGGACCACAACACAGCTCCCGTTTACCTGAAGCAGAGGCCAAAGCAATGTGTTGGTCTCAGGAGGCCTCAATTACCAGGATCCTCCTTTCCAGGGACACGGGTCTCCACGCACGGCAAACACGTGGGTGATTTAGTCCTCAAGAGTAGCTGATAGCAACAAAGCGGCAAAAGCTACTCAAGGGAAGCCCTCAACCTCTTACGAGGCAACCACACTGAGGGAGAAAAGGAAGGAAAAGCAGAAGAGTAGAGGAGAGAAGAAAATAAAGAAGAGGAAAGATCACTAGGGTACCTCGGGATTGTGACACCCGTGTTTACCTAAAGAAGGTAAACCCCCTGAGGGGAAAGAAGGGGGGTTATTATAAAGACATTTTAGAAGACTAGAATTATCTTGAACCAAACTGAATATTGTAGAGGACACTATTGCGAACATTTTGATGTATTAATATTTAACACCCCATGGTTGGAGTCGTATCACTCATAAATTTTCTAAAATCTATCCAAAAAACAGAAAAGTTTGAAATCTTTAAAATGGGGAGGGTGATTAGGACATTTTAGGAGACTTGAAATTTCTGGTACCAAAGTGAATCTTGTAGAGAAGGCTGTTGTGAATAATTTGATGCATAAATATAAAAGATGAAATGGTTTGATTCATAACACTACGCAACTTTCTAAAATACCATAAAGAACACCAAATTAAATTTTTATAGGGTTGCTGATTAAGGCATTTTAGGTGTCAGGAAATGTCTGAAACCAAACTGAATATTGTAGACACTGCTATTGCAAATATTTTGATGCATTAATATAAAAGATCTCATGGTTGGAATCATTACACTCCTCAATTTCCTAGATTTCGATTAAAAAAACAAAATTTTATACATTAAAGAGGGGGGTTATAAGGACATTTTAGTAAAATAGATATGTCTTGAACCAAACTGAACATTGTAGATTACACTATTGAAAACATTTTGATGCATTAATATTTAATATACCATGGTTGGAGTCGTAGCACTCCTGAATTTTCTAAAATCAGTCTAAAAATACACAAAAATTTTACTTCTTAAAAATGGGTGGGGGAAGGGCTGATTAGGACAGTTTATAAGAATAGAGGTGTGTGGAACCAAACTGAATCTTTTAAACGAGACTGATGCAAACATTTTGGTGTATTAATATTTAATATATGATGGTTGGTGTCGTAGCACTCCTTAATTATCTAAAATAATTCAAAAAAGACAAAAATTTGAATTCTTTAAAAGTGGGGAGGGTGTTTAGGACATTTTACGAGAATAGAGATGTCTGCGACCAGAGTGAATCTTGTAGACGAGACTATTGCAAACATTTTGATGCATTAATATTTAATATTCCACGGTTGGAGTCATAGCTCCCCTAAATTTTCTAACTAAAGTCCAAAAATACACAAAAATTTGAATTCTTTAAAACGGGGGGGGGAGCTGATTTGGACAGTTTAGAAGAATAGAGATGTGTGGAACGAAACTGAATCTTGTAGAGGAGAATGATGCTAACATTTTTATGTATTTATATGTAATATATCATGATAGGAGTCGTAGCACTCCTCAATTATCCAAAATCATTCCAAAAAGACAGAAAAATTTGAATTCTTTAAAAGTGTGGAGGGTGTTTCGGACATTTTACGAGAATAGAGATTTCTGGAACCAAAGTAAATCTTGTAGAGGAGACTATTGCGAACATTTTGATATAATAATATTTAATATCCCATGGTTGGAGTCGTAGTTCTCTTAAATTTTCTAGTCTCAGACCAAATATATTTAAAAATTTGAATTCTCAAAAATGGGGAGTGCTGATTAGAACATTTTAGGGGACTAGAGATTTCTGAAAACAAAG
The DNA here is from genome assembly GCA_030067965.1 of Latrodectus elegans. NCBI lineage: Eukaryota > Metazoa > Arthropoda > Arachnida > Araneae > Theridiidae > Latrodectus > Latrodectus elegans. The sequence goes on along the minus strand of CM057813.1, from coordinate 14,652,533 downwards.
TGAATCTTGTAGAGAAGACTGTTGCAAACATTTTGATGTATTAATACATAAGATGTCATGGTTGTAATCATAACACTCTTCATTTTCCTAAAATCCTATAAAAAAAACCCAAAATTTAATACTTTAAAGAAGGGGGTCTATAAAGACATTTTAGAAGACTAGAAATATCTTGAACCAAACTGAATATTGTAGAGGACAATATTGCGAACATATTGATGTATTAATATTTAATATCCCATTTTCGGAGTCGTATCACTCATTAATTTTCTAAATCCATCCAAAAATCAGAAAAATATGAAATCTTTAAAAGGGGGGAGGATGATTAGGACATTTTATGAGACTTGAAATTTCTGGAACCAAAGTGAATCCTGTAGAAAAGGTTGTTGTGAACAATTTGATGCATAAATATGAAAGATGAAATGGTTTGAATCATAACACTACTTACAACTTTCTAAAATAACATGAAAAACACAAAATTAAATTATTATAGGGTTGCTGATTAAGGCATTTTAGGTGATAAGAAATGTCTGGGACCAAACTGAATCTTGTAGATGACTACTATTGCAAACATTTTGATCTATTAATATAAAATATCTCATATTTGGAATCATAACACTCCTCAATTTAAAAAAATCCGATAACAAAAAGAAAATTTTATACTTTAAAGAGGGGGGTTATAAGGACATTTTAGCAGAATAGAAAAGTCTTGAACCAAACTGAATATTGTAAAGGACACTATTGAAAATTATTTTGATGCATTAATATTCAATATACAATGGTTGGAGTCGTAACACTCCTCAATTTTCTAAAATCAGGCCAAAAAGACACAAAAATTTGAATTCTTAAAAATGGGTTGGCTGATTAGGACAGTTTAGAAGAATAGAGGTGTGTAGAATCAAACTGTATCTTTTAGTCGAGACTTAGGCAATAATTTTGGTGTATTAATGTTTAATATATCATGGTTAGAGTCGTATCACTCCTCAATTATCTAAAATAATTCCAAAAAGACAGAAAAATTTCAATTTTTTTAAAAGTGGGTGACTGATTTGGACATTTTAAAAGAATAGAGATTTCTAGAACCAAACTGAATCTTGTAGAGGAGACTGTTGCAAACAGTTTGATGTCTTAATATTTAAGATACCATGGTTCGAGTCATAAGACTCTCAATTTTTAAAATACAATCAAAAAGACACAATATTTATTTTTATTGGATGTTGCTACTGCTATAAGTTTGATGTATTACTATTTAAGATCCTATGGTTGGCTTTGATGCACTCCTAAATTTTCTAAAATCCGACTAAAAAGACACAAATATTTGAATTCTTATAAAAGGGGGATTGATTCGGACATTGGAGGAAGACCAGAGATGTCTAGCAACCAAACTGAATCTCATAGATGAGAGGGAGGCGTATATTCTGATGTTTGAATATTTAAGCTCCGATGGTTGGAGTCATAAGACTGCTTAATGTTTTACAATACAATCAAAAAGAAACCAAAATTTAATACTTTAAAGAAGGGACAACTATAAAGACATTTTAGAAGACTAGAATTATCTGGAACCAAACTGAATCTTGTAGAGGATACTTTTTCGAACATTTTGATATATTAATATTTAAGATCTTATGGCTTTAATCGTAACTCTTCTCAATTTTCAAAAATGCGACCAAAAAGACACAAAAATTTTAATTCTTAAAGATAGAGGGGGGCTTTATATGAAATTTTTGAAGACTAGGCATGTTTGGAACGAATCTGAATCTTGTAGACGAGACTTTTGCGATAATTGTTATGTATAATTATTTCATATTCCATGGTTGGAGTCGTTTTGCTCGTCAATAATCTACAATTCAACCAAAAAGACCTAAACATTGCAATTTTATAAAAAAGGGCGGTGATTCGGACATTTTTGGTGACTAGAGATATCTTGGGACCAAACTGAATCTTGTAGAGTAGATTGTTGCAAACAATTTGATGTATTAATATTTAAAATCACATGGTTTAAATTGTAGCGCTCATTAATTATCTAAAATCCGAACAAAAAGACACAAAAATTTGAATTCTTAAAAAAAGGAGGGGCTGCTTACGTCATTTTATGTTCCTAAAATGGTCTGGGACCAAATTGAATCTTGTATAGGAGACTGTTGCAAACATTTTGATTTATTAATATTTAAGATCCCACTGTTGGAGTCATAATACTCCTCAATGTTTTTAAAATACAATCAAAATTACACAAAATTGAATTTTTAAAACGGGGAGGGGCTGATTAGGTTAGTTTAGAAGAATAGAGATGTCTGGAACCAAACTGAATCTTGTAGAGGAGACTGATGCAAACATTGTGAATTGATGAATTAATATTTAAGATCCTATGTTTAGAGTCGGTGTACTCCTCAATTTTCTAAAATCTTACTAAAAAGACACAAAAATTTGAATCCTACAAAATGGGGGTTGAGTATATTAGGACATTTTACAAACTAGAGATGTCTGGAACTAAATTGAATCTTGTAGACGACACTGATGCGAATATTTTGATGTATAATTATTTAAGATCCCATGGTTGGAGTCGTATTTCTACTCAATTATTTAAAATCCAACCAAAAAGACCGAAAAATTTAAATTTCTAAAAAAGGTTGGGCATGATTAGGTCATTTTAGGTGACTGGAGATGTCCAGACTCAAACTTATTCTCATACAGAAGACTGTAGCGAACATTCTGATGTAGTAATATTTAGGGTCCCATGGTTGGAATCATAATACTCCTCAATTTCCTAAAATACGATAAAAAAACAAGTTTAATATTTTAAAGAAGTTGGGGGAGGTAATTAGGACATTTTAGAGGACTAGAAATACCTTGAACAAAACACAATATTGAGGAGGAGACTATTGCGAACATTTTGATGTATTAATATTTAAGATCTCTTTGTTGGAGTCGTAACACTCCTTAACTATCTAAAATAAAAACAAAAAGACACAAAATTGATTTTCATAGGGTGGGGGGAGATTAGGACATTTTAGGATTCCAAACATGTCTGGCACCAAACTCAATCTTGTGTAGGAGACTGTTGCGAATATTTTGATGTATTAATATTTAAGATCGTATGGTTGGAGTCGGTGCACTCCTCAGTGTTCTAAAATCCGACCAAAAAACACGAAAATTTGAATTCATAAAAAAGGGGTCTGATTTGGACATATTAGAGGACTAGATGTGTCTAGAACCAAATTGAATCTCATAGAGGACATTATTGCGAACATTTTGTTGTGTTAATATTTAAGATCCCATGATTGGAGTCGTATCTCTAATCAAATATCTAATATCCAACGAAAAAGACTGAAAAATTTGCATTCTCTAAAAGGGTGAGTGGTGATTAGGACATTTTAGGAGCCTAGAGAAGTCTGGTACAAAAGTGAATCTTGTTTAGGAAACTGTTGCAAACATTTTGATGTATTAATATTTAATATCCCATGGTTGGAGTCGTATCACTCTTGAATTACCTAAAATCCAACCAAAAGTTCCAAAAATATTGAATTCTTTAAAATGGGGTGGTTATTAGGACATTTTAAGAGAATAGAGATTTCTAACCAAATTCAATCTTGTAGAGGAGACTATTGCGAACATTTTGATGTAGTAATATTTAAGATCGCAAGGTTAGAGTCGTAGCATTCCTCAATTTTTTAAATCCAACCAAAAAGATACAAAAATTTGAATTCTTAATAAAACGGGGGGTGATTAGGACATTTTAGAGAATAGAAATTTCTTGAACCAAAGTGAATCTTGTAGAGGAGACTGATGCGAATATTCTAATGTATTAATATTTAAGGTCCTATGGTTGGAATCAAGATATTACTCTATTTTTTAAAATACAATCAAAATACACAAAATTTATTTTTATAGGGGGGTGCTCAGGAAATTTTAAGTGTCAAGAAATGTCTAGCACCAAACTGAATCTTGTAGAGGATAATTCATCGAACATTTCGATATATTAATATTTAAGATCTTATGGTTGGTGCCGTAGCTCTATTCAATTTTCTAAAATACGACAATAAAGACACAAAAATTTTAATTCTTAGAAATAGGGCGGCTGATTATGATATTTTAGAAGTCTAGAGATGTTTGGAACCAAACAGAATCTTGTAGAGGAGACTGTAACGAACATTTTGATGCATTAATATTTAAGATCCTATGAATAGTGTCGGTACAATCCACAATTTTCTAAAATCCTTCCAAATAGACAAAAAAGTTTGAATCCTTAAAAATGTGGGTGGGGGGGGCGAAGAGAATAGAACATTTTAGAAACTAGAGATGTGTGGGACCAAAGTGCATCTTCCACAGGAGGCTCTTGCGAACATTTTGATGTATTAATATTTACGATCCTATGGTTGGATTCGGTGCACTCCACAATTTTCTAAAATCCGACCAAAAGGACACAAAAATTTGAATTCTTAAAAAAGGGGGTGCTGATTCGGACATTTTTGGTGTCTAGATATGTCTGGAGCCAAACTGAATCTTTTAGAAGAGACATTTGCGAAAATTTTGATGTTCTAATATTTAAGATTCCATGGTTGGAGTCATAACACTCCTCAATTTTCTAAAATAGAATCAAAAAGACACAATATTAACTTTATAGGGGGTGGGGTATTAGGACATTTATGTGTATGAAACGTCTGAAACTAAACTGAATCCTGAAATGGAACTATTGCAAACATTTTGATGTATTCATATTGAAGATCCCATGTTTGGAATCATAACACTCCTCAATTTTTAAAAATCCTATAAAAAACAAAAAATTAATACTTTAAATGTAGGGGTTTTTAGGACATTTCAGACAATAAGAAATGTCTTGAATTAAACTGAATCTTGTAGAAGCGAATTTTGCGAACATTGATATGTATAATTATTTAAGATGCCACGGTTGGAGTCGTTTCACTCATCAATTATCTACAATCAAACCAAAAAGATCGAAACATTTGAATTTTATAAAAGGGGGGGGGTGATTAGGACATTTTAGGTAACTAGAGATGACCAAAATGAATCTTGTAGACCAAAATGAATCTTGTAGATGTGATTGCTAAAAACAATGTGATGTATTAATATTTAACATCACATGGTTTAAATTGTAGCGCTCATCAATTATCTGAAATCCGATCAAAAAGACACAAAAATTTGAAATCTGTAAAAAGGTTGGGCTGTTTAGGTCATTTCAGGTGGACAGAAATGTCTGGAAACAAAGTAAATCTTGTACAGGAGACTGTTACAAATATTTTGATGTATTAATATTTAAGATACCATGGTTTGAGACTTAACACTTCTCAATTTTTTAAACTACAATCAAAAAGATACAAAATTGATTTTTAAAAGGGGTGTGATTAAGACATTTTGGGTGAAAAGAAATGTGTGGTTCCAAACTGAATTTTGTAGATGAAACTGTTTCGCACATTTTAATGTGTTAACATTTAAGATCCCATGGTTGGAGTCTTAATACTCCTCAATTTTCTAAAGTACAGTCAAAAAGACACAAAATTCACTTTTATAGTGGGAGGTGATTAGCACATTTTAGATGTCACGAAATGCCTCGCTCCAAACTGAATTCTAAAGAGGAGACTATTGCGAATATTTTTATGTATTAATATTTAAGATCCCATGGTTGGAATCATAATACTCCTCAATTTCCTAAAATACGATAAAAAAACAATTTTAATACTTTAAAGAGGGGGGGGGTATTAGAACATTTTAGAGGACTAGAAGTATCTTGAACACAACTGAATCTTATAGAGGAGAATTTTGCGAACATTTTGATGTATTATTATTTAAGATCCTATGGTTAGATCTTTGTTGGTGCACTCCTAAATTTTCTAAAATCCGATGAAAAAGACCCAAAAATTTGAATCCTAAAAAGGAGGGGGGGAACTGATTAAGACATTTTTGACACTAGAGATGTCTGGAACAGAATTGAATCTTGTACACGAAACAAATGCGAATATATTTTGATTTATTAATATTTAATATCCATGGTTGGAGTCGTATCTCTACTCATTTATTTAATATCCAACGAAAAAATCGAAAAATTTGTATTCTCTAAAAGATGGAGTGGTGATTAAGACATTTTAGGAGTCTAGAGATGTCTGGAACCAAACTGAATCTTCTAAAGGAGACTGTTGCAAACGTTTTGATTTATTACTATTTAACATCCCATGGTTGGCATCGTATCACTCCTGAATTACGTAAAATCCCACCAAAAGTTCCTAAAATTTGAATCCTTAAAAGGGAGTGGTTATTAGGATATTTTAAGAGACTAGAGATGTCTGTGACCAAATTGAATATTGTAAAGGAGACTATGGCGAACTTTTTGATGTAGTAATATTTAAGATCGCATGGTTAGAGTCATAGCATTCCTCAATTTTTTAAATCCAACCAAAAAGACACAAACATTTGAACTATTAAAAAAGCGGGGGGTGATTAGGTCGTTTACATGGCTAGAAATATCTGGAACCAAACTGAATCTTGTAGAGGAGACTGTTGCGAACATTTCGATGTATTAATATTTAAGATTCTATGGTTGGAATCGATTCAATCTTCAATTTTCTAATACTCTAAATTATTTTCTAATTCTAATACTCAATTACTAAAAAGAAACAAAAATTTGAATTCTTAAAAAAAGGGTGACTGATTTGGACATTTTAGAAGACTTCAGATGCCTATGACCAAACTGAATCTCATAGAGGTCACTACTGCGAACATTTTGATGTATTAATATTTAAGATCCTATGGTTGGCTTTGATGCACTCCTCAATTTTCTAAAATCCGACTAAAAAGACACAAAAATTTGAATTCTTATAAAATGGGGGGATTGATTCGGACATTTGAGAAGACCAGAGATGTCTAGGACCAAACTGAATCTCATAGATGAGACTGATGCGAATATTCTTATGTTTTAATATTTAAGATACCATGGTTGGAGTCATAAGACTCTTCAATGTTTTAAAATACAATCAAAAAGACACAAAATTGATTTTTATAGGGGAGCTCAAGAAATTTTATGTGTGAAGAAATGTCTAGCACAAAACTTAGTCTTGTAGAGGATAATTTTTCGAAGATTTTGATATATTCATATTTATGATCTTATGGCTTTAGTCGTAGGTCTTCCCAATTTTCTAAAATACGACCAATAAAATAAAAAATATTTAATTCTTAATAATAGGGGGGAATGATTATGACATTTTAGAAGACTAGAGATGTTTGGAACAAAACTGAATCTTGTAGTGGAGACTGCTTCTAACATTTTTATGTATTAATATTTAAGATCCTATGGATAGAGTCGGTACTCTCCACAATTTTCTAAAATCCTACCAAATATACAAAAAAATTTGAAACTTTAAAATGGTTGGGGGGGGTTGATTAAGATATTTTTGAAACTAGAGATGTCTTGGACCAAAGTGAATCTCGCATAGGTGACTGTTGCGAACATTTTGATGTATTAATATTTAAGATCCTATGGTTGTAATAGGTGCACTCCTCAATTATCTAAAATCCGACAAAAAAGACACAAAAATTTGAATTCTTAAAAAGGTTGATGCTGATTCGGACATTTTTGGTGTCTATAAATGTCTGGTGCCAATCTGAATGTTTTAGAAGAGACATTTTCGAACATTTTGATGTATTAATATTTATGATCCCATGGTTGGAGTCATAACACTCCTCAATTTCCTAAAATCCGATAAAAAATATAAAAAATTAATACTTTAAAGATAGGGGTTCTTAGGAAATTTAAGATGGCAAGAAATGTCTTAATCAAACTGAATCTTGAAGACGAGACCTTTGCGAACATTGTTATATATAATTATTTAAGATTCCATGGTTGGATTTGTTTCAGTCGTCAATTATCTACAAATGTACCAAAAAGACCGAAACATTTGAATTCTATAAAAGGGGGGGGTTGATTAGGACATTTTAGGTGACTAGAGATGTCTGGGACAAAACTGAATCTTGTAGAGGAGATTGTTGAAAACAATTTGATGTGTGAATATTTAACATCCCATGGTTTAAATTGTAGAGCTCCTCAATTATCTAAAATCCGAACAAAAAGACTAAAAATTTGAATTCTTTAAAAAGGGGTGGCTGCTTAGGGCATTTTACGTGGCTAGAAATGTCTGAAAAAAAGTAAATCTTGTAGAGGAGACTGTTGCAAACATTTTGATGTATTAATATTTAAGATCCCATGGTTTGAGTCTTACCACTCCTCAATGATTTAAAATACATTGAAAAAGACACATAATTGATTTTTACAATGGGGGTGATTAAGATATTTTAGGTGAGAAGAAATGTGTGGGTCCAAACTGAGTCTTGTAGACGGGTCTATTGCGCACATTTTGAATTGTTAATATTTAAGATCCCATGGTTGGAGCCGTAACACTCCTCAATTTGTTTAAAATACAATCAAAGTTACAGAAAATTGATTTTTATATTGGGGGTGATTAGGACATTTTAGGGGTCTAGTAATGTCTGGCCAAAAGGTGAATCTTGTAGACGAGACTCTTGCGATATTTTTTATGTATTAATATTTAAGATCCTATGGGTAGAGTCGGTGCACTCCTCAATATTGTAAAATCCGACCAAAAAAACACAAATATTTGAATTCTTAAAAAAAGATGGCTGATTCAGACATTTTTTGTGTTTAGAAATGTTTGGAGCCAAACTGAATCTTTTAGAAGAGACATTTGCGAGCATTTTGATGTATTAATAGTTAAGTTCCGTGGTTGGAGTCATAACAGTCCTCAGTTTTTTATAATACAATCCAAAAGACACAAAATTGATTTTTAAAAGGAATGGTGATTAGAACATTTTGGGTGCCAAGAAAGTTTGGCACCAAACTGAATCTTGTAGAGGAGACTGGTGGGAACATTTTGATGTTTTAATATTTAAGATCCCCTGGTTGGAGCAATAACACTATTCAGTTTCCTAAAATCCTTTAAAACAACAAAAGTTTATTACTTATAGAGGGGTTTATAAGCACATTTTAGAGGGCCAGAAATGTCTTGAATCAAACTGAATCTTGTAGAGGAAAATTTTGCGAACATTTTGAGGCATTAATATTTAAGATTCTATGGTTAGAGATGGTTCAATCCTCAATTTTCTAAAATCCGACAAAAAAGACACAAAAATTTGAATCCTAAAAAATGAGGTTGAGCTGATTAGGACATTTTAGAAGCCAGAGATGTCAGGAACCAAATTGAATCTTGTAGACAACTCTGATGCTAATAGTTTCATGTATAAATATTTAAGATCCCATGGATGGTATCGTATCTCTACTTAATTATCTAAAATCCAGCAATAAGTCCGAAAAGTTTGAATTCTTTAAAAGAGGGAGGGGTGATTAGGACATTTTAGGAGAGTCGAGATGTCTGGGACCAAACTCTATCTTGTATAGAAGACTTTTGCTAACATTTTGATATATTAATATTTAAACCCCATTGTTACAGTCGTATCACTCCTCAATTACCTAAAATCCAATAAAAAGTTCCGAAAAATTTGAATTCTATAAAAAGGGTGTGCTGATTAAGTCAATTTAGGTGTCTAGAAATATCTGGTACTAAACTGAATCTTGTAGAGGTGACTGTTGCAAACATTTTGATGTATTAATATTTTATATCCCATGGGTGGAGTCGATGCACACATCAATTTTCTAAAATCCGAACAAAAAGACACGAAATTTTTAATTCTTAAAAAAGGGGTGGGCACTGATTCAGACATTTTAGAAGACTAGAGATAACTAGGACCAATCTGAATCACATCAGGGACACTGCTGCAAACATTTTGATGTATTAATATTTAAGATCCAATGGTTGGTGTCGATGGACTCTTCAATTTTCTAAAATACGACCAATAAAACACAAGAATTTTAATTCTTAAAAATAGGGGGGCGGCTGATTATGACATATTAGAAGACTAAAACTGTTTGGAACCAAACTGAATCTTGTAGAGGAGATTGCTTCTAACATTTTTATGTATTAATATTTAAGATTCTATGGATAGAGTCGGTGCACTCCACAATTTTCTAAAATCCTACCAAATATACAAAAAAATTTGAAACCTTAAAATGGTTGGAGGGGGGTTGATTAAGATATTTTGGAAACTGGAGATGTCTTGGACCAAAGTGAATCTCGCATAGGAGACTGTTGCGAACATTTTGATTTATTAATATTTAAGATCCTATGGTTGTAATAGGTGCACTCCTGAATTATCTAAAATCCGACAAAAAAGACACAAAAATTTGAATTCTTAAAAAGGGGGGTGCTGATTCGGACATTTTTGGTGTCTATAAATGTCTGGTGCCAATCTGAATGTTTTAGAAGAGACATTTTCGAACATTTTGATGTATTAATATTTAAGATCCCATGGTTGGAGTCATAACACTCCTCAATTTCCTAAAATCCGATAAAAAATATAAAAAATTAATACTTTAAAGATAGGGGTTCTTAGGAAATTTAAGATAGCAAGAAATGTCTTAATCAAACTGAATCTTGAAGACGAGACCTTTGCGAACATTGTTATATATAATTATTTAAGATTCCATGGTTGGATTTGTTTCAGTCGTCAATTATCTACAAATGTACCAAAAAGACCGAAACATTTGAATTCTATAAAAGGGGGGGGGTTTGATTAGGACATTTTAGGTGACTAGAGATGTCTGGGACAAAACTGAATCTTGTAGAGGAGATTGTTGAAAACAATTTGATGTGTGAATATTTAACATCCCATGGTTTAAATTGTAGAGCTCCTCAATTATCTAAAATCCGAACAAAAAGACTCAAAATTTGAATTCTTTAAAAAGGGGGTGGCTGCTTAGGGCATTTTACGTGGCTAGAAATGTCTGAAAAAAAGTAAATCTTGTAGAGGAGACTGTTGCAAACATTTTGATGTATTAATATTTAAGATCCCATGGTTTGAGTCTTACCACTCCTCAATGATTTAAAATACATTGAAAAAGACACATAATTGATTTTTACAATGGGGGTGATTAAGATATTTTAGGTGAGAAGAAATGTGTGGGTCCAAACTGAGTCTTGTAGACGGGTCTATTGCGCACATTTTGAATTGTTAATATTTAAGATCCCATGGTTGGAGCCGTAACACTCCTCAATTTGTTTAAAATACAATCAAAGTTACAGAAAATTGATTTTTATATTGGGGGTGATTAGGACATTTTTAGGGTCAAGTAATGTCTGGCCAAAAACAGAATCTTTTAGACGAGACTCTTGCGATATTTTTGATGTATTAATATTTAAGATCCTATGGGTAGAGTCGGTGCACTCCTCAACATTGTAAAATCCGACCAAAAAGACACAAATATTTGAATTCTTTAAAAAAGACGTCTGATTCAGACATTTTTTTTGTTTAGAAATGTCTGGAGCCAAACTGAATCTTTTAGAAGAGACATTTGCGAGCATTTTGATGTATTAATATTTAAGTTCCCATGGTTGGAGTCATAACTGTCCTGAATGTTTTAAAATACAATCCAAAAGGCACAAAATTGATTTTTAAAGGGAATGGTGATTAGAACATTTTAAGTGCCAAGAAAGGTCTGCCACCAAACTGAATCTTGTAGAGGAGACTGGTGGGAACATTTTGATGTTTTAATATTTAAGATCCCCTGGTTGGAGCAATAACACTATTCAGTTTCCTAAAATCCTTTAAAACAACAAAAGTTTATTACTTATAGAGGGGTTTATAAGCACATTTTAGAGGGCCAGAAATGTCTTAAATCAAACTGAATCTTGTAGAGGAAAATTTTGCGAACATTTTGAGGCATTAATATTTAAGATTCTATGGTTAGAGATGGTTCAATCCTCAATTTTCTAAAATCCGACAAAAAAGACACAAAAATTTGAATCCTAAAAAATGAGGTTGAGCTGATTAGGACATTTTAGAAGCCAGAGATGTCAGGAACCAAATTGAATCTTGTAGACAACTCTGATGCTAATAGTTTCATGTATAAATATTTAAGATCCCATGGATGGTATCGTATCTCTACTTAATTATCTAAAATCCAGCAATAAGTCCGAAAAGTTTGAATTCTTTAAAAGAGGGAGGGGTGATTAGGACATTTTAGGAGAGTCGAGATGTCTGGGACCAAACTCTATCTTGTATAGAAGACTTTTGCTAACATTTTGATATATTAATATTTAAACCCCATTGTTATAGTCGTATCACTCCTCAATTACCTAAAATCCAATAAAAAGTTCCGAAAAATTTGAATTCTATAAAAAGGGTGTGCTGATTAAGTCAATTTAGGTGTCTAGAAATATCTGGTACCAAACTGAATCTTGTAGAGGTGACTGTTGCAAACATTTTGATGTATTAATATTTTATATCCCATGGGTGGAGTCGATGCACACATCAATTTTCTAAAATCCGAACAAAAAGACACGAAATTTTTAATTCTTAAAAAAGGGGTGGGCACTGATTCAGACATTTTAGAAGACTAGAGATAACTAGGACCAATCTGAATCACATTAGGGACACTGCTGCAAACAGTTTGATGTATTAATATTTAAGATCCAATGGTTGGTGTCGATGGACTCTTCAATTTTCTAAAATACGACCAATAAAACACAAGAATTTTAATTCTTAAAAATAGGGGGGCGGCTGATTATGACATATTAGAAGACTAAAATTGTTTGGAACCAAACTGAATCTTGTAGAGGAGATTGCTTCTAACATTTTGATGTATTAATATTTAAGATTCTATGGATAGAGTCGGTGCACTCCACAATTTTCTAAAATCCTACCAAATATACAAAAAAATTTGAAACCTTAAAATGGTTGGGGGGGGTTGATTAAGGTATTTTGGAAACTGGAGATGTCTTGGACCAAAGTGAATCTCGCATAGGAGACTGTTGCGAACATTTTGATTTATTAATATTTAAGATCCTATGGTTGTAATAGGTGCACTCCTGAATTATCTAAAATCCGACAAAAAAGACACAAAAATTTGAATTCTTAAAAAGGGGGGTGCTGATTCGGACATTTTTGGTGTCTATAAATGTCTGGTGCCAATCTGAATGTTTTAGAAGAGACATTTTCGAAAAACAAAACACAAAAATTTTAATTCTTAAAAATAGGGGGGCGGCTGATTATGACATATTAGAAGACTAAAATTGTTTGGAACCAAACTGAATCTTGTAGAGGAGACTGCTTCCAACATTTTGATGTATTAATATTTAAGATCCCATGGTTGGAGTCATAACACTCCTCAATTTCCTAAACTCCGATAAAAAATATAAAAAATTAATACTTTAAAGATAGGGGTTCTTAGGAAATTTAAGATGGCAAGAAATGTCTTAATCAAACTGAATCTTGTAGACGAGACCTTTGCGAACATTGTTATATATAATTATTTAAGATTCCATGGTTGGAGTTGTGTCAGTCGTCAATTATCTACAAATCAACTAAAAAGACCATAACATTTGAATTTTAGAAAAGGGGGAGGGGTTGATTAGGACATTTTAGGTGACTAGAAATGTGTGGGACAAAACTGAATCTTGTGAGGAGATTGTTGAAAACAATTTGATGTGTGAATATTTAACATCCCATGGTTTATATTGTAGAGCTCTTCAATTATCTAAAATCCGAACAAAAAAACTCAAAATTTGAATTCTTTAAAAAGGGGGTGACTGCTTAGGTCATTTTACGTGGCTAGAAATGTCTGGAAAAAAAGTAAACCTTGTAGAGGAGACATTTTCGAACATTTTGATGTATAAATATTTAAGATCCCATGGTTTGAGTCTTACCACTCCTCAATGATTTAAAATACATGGAAAAAGACACATAATTGATTTTTACAATGGGGGTGATTAAGATATTTTAGGTGAGAAGAAATGTGTGGGTCAAAACGGAGTCTTGCAGAAGGGTCTGTTGCGCACATTTTGGATTGTTAATATTTAAGATCCCATGGATGGAGCCGTAACACTCCTCAATTTGTTTAAAATACAATCAAAGTTACACAAAATTGATTTTTATATTGGGGGTGATTAAAACATTTTAGGGGTCTTATAATGTCTGGCCAAAAGGTGAATCTTGTAGACGAGACTCTTGCGATATTTTTGATGTATTAATATTTAAGATCCTATGGGTAGAGTCTGTGCACTCCTCAATATTGTAAAATTCGACCAAAAAGACACAAATATTTGAATTCTTAAAAAAAGATGGCTGATTCAGACATTTTTTGTGTTTAGAAATGTTTGGAGCCAAACTGAATCTTTTAGGAGAGACATTTGTGAGCATTTTGATGTATTAATATTTAAGATCCCATGGTTGCAGTCATAACAGTCCTCAATTTTTTATAATACAATCCAAAAGACACAAAATTGATTTTTAAAAGGAATGGTGATTAGAACATTTTAGGTGCCAAGAAAGGTCTGGCACCAAACTGAATCTTGTAGAGGAGACTGGTAGGAACATTTTGATGTTTTAATATTTAAGATCCCCTGGTTGGAGTCATAGCACTATTCAGTTTCGTAAAATCCTTTAAAACAACAAAAGTTTATTACTTATAGAGGGGTTTATAAGCACATTTTAGAGGGCCAGAAATGTCTTGAATCAAACTGAATCTTGTAGAGGAGAATTTTGCGAACATTTTGATGCATTAATATTAAAGATTCTATGGTTAGAGATGGTGCAATCCTCAATTTTCTAAAATCCGACAAGAAAGACACAAAAATCTGAATCCTAAAAAATGGGGTTGAGCTGATTAGGACATTTTAGAAGCCAGAGATGTCGGGAACCAAATTGAATCTTGTAGACAACTCTGATGCTAATAGTTTCATGTATTAATATTTAAGATCCCATGGATGGTGTCGTATCTCTACTTAATTATCTAAAATCCAGCAATAAGTCCGAAAAGTTTGAATTCTTTAAAAGGGGGAGGGGTGATTAGGACATTTTAGGAGAGTCGAGATGTCTGGGACCAAACTCTATCTTGTATAGAAGACTGTTGCTAACATTTTGATATATTAATATTTAAACCCCATGGTTATAGTCATATCACTCCTCAATTACCTAAAATCCAATAAAAATTTCCGAAAAATTTGAATTCTATAAAAAGGGTGTGGTGATTAGGTCAATTTAGGTGTCTAGAAATATCTGGAACCAAACTGAATCTTGTAGAGGTGACTGTTGCAAACATTTTGATGTATTAATATTTTATATCCCATGGGTGGAGTCGATGCACACCTCAATTTTCTAAAATCCGAACAAAAAGACACGAAATTTTTAATTCTTAAAAAAGGGGTGGGCACTGATTCAGACATTTTAGAAGACTAGAGATAACTAGGACCAATCTGAATCACATCAGGGACACTGCTGCAAACATTTTGATGTATTAATATTTAAGATCCTATGGTTGGAGTCGATGGACTCTTCAATTTTCTAAAATACGACCAATAAAACACAAGAATTTTAATTCTTAAAAATAGGGGGGCGGCTGATTATGACATATTAGAAAGCTAAAATTGTTTGGAACCAAACTGAATCTTGTAGAGGAGATTGCTTCTAACATTTTGATGTATTAATATTTAAGATCCTATGGATAGAGTCGGTGCACTCCACAATTTTCTAAAATCCTACCAAATATACAAAAAAATTTGAAACCTTAAAATGGTTGGGGGGGGTTGATTAAGATATTTTGGAAACTGGAGATGTCTTGGACCAAAGTGAATCTCGCATAGGAGACTGTTGCGAACATTTTGATGTATTAATATTTAAGATCCTATGGTTGTAATAGGTGCACTCCTCAATTATCTAAAATCCGACAAAAAAGACACAAAAATTTGAATTCTTAAAAAAGGGGGTGCTGATTCGGACATTTTTGGTGTCTATAAATGTCTGGTGCCAATCTGAATGTTTTAGAAGAGATATTTTCGAAAAACAAAACACAAAAATTTTAATTCTTAAAAATAGGTGGGGAGGGGCTGATTATGACATTTTAGAAGACTAGAGATGTTTCGAACCAAACTGAATCTTGTAGAGGAGACTGCTTCCAACATTTTGATGTATTAATATTTAAGATCCCATGGTTGGAGTCATAACAATCCTCAATTTCCTAAAATCCGATAAAAAATATAAAAATTAATACTTTAAAGATAGGGTTCTTAGGAAATTTAAGATGGCAAGAAATGTCTTAATCAAACTGAATCTTGTAGACGAGACCTTTGCGAACTTTTTTATATATATAATTATTTAAGATTCCATGGTTGGAGTTGTGTCAGTCGTCAATTTTCTACAAATTAACCAAAAAGACCGAAACATTTGAATTTTAGAAAAGGGGGGGGGTTGATTAGGACATTTAGGTGACTAGAAATGTCTGGGACAAAACTGAATCTTGTGAGGAGATTGTTGAAAACATTTTGATGTGTGAATATTTAACATCCCATGGTTTATATTGTAGAGCTCTTCAATTAACTAAAATCCGAACAAAAAGACTCAAAATTTGAATTCTTTAAAAAGGGTGTTGCTGCTTAGGTCATTTTACGTGGCTAGAAATGTCTGGAAAAAAAGTAAACCTTGTAGAGGAGAATGTTGCAAACATTTTGATGTATTAATATTTAAGATCCTATGGTTTGAGTCTTACCACTCCTCAATGATTTAAAATACATTGAAAAAGACACATAATTGATTTTTACAATGGGGGTGATTAAGATATTTTAGGTGACAAGAAATGTGTGGTTCCAAACTGAGTCATGTAGAAGAGACTGTTGCGCACATTTTGAATTGTTTATATCTAAGATCCCATGGTTGGAGTCGTAAAACTTCTCAATTTTTTTATAATACAATCAAAATTACACAAAATTGATTTTTATATTGGGGGTGATTAGGACATTTTATGGGTCAAGTAATGTCTGGCCAAAAACTGAATCTTGTAGACGAGACTCTTGCGATATTTTTGATGTATTAATATTTAAGATCCTATGTGTAGAGTCGGTTCACTCCTCAATATTGTAAAATCCGATTAAAAAGACACAAATATTTGAATTCTTAAAAAAAGATGTCTGATTCAGACATTTTTTGTGTTTAGAAATATCTGGAGCGAAACTGAATCTTTTAGAAGAGACATTTGTGAGCATTTTGATGTATTAATATTTAAGATCCCATGGTTGCAGTCATAACAGTCCTGAATTTTTAAAATACAATCAAAAAGACACAAAATTGATTTTTAAAGGAAATGGTGATTAGAACATTTTAGGTGCCAAGAAAGGTCTGGCACCAAACTGAATCTTGTAGAGGATACAGGTGGGAACATTTTAATGTATTAATATTTAAGATCCTTTGGTTGGAGTCATAACACTATTCAGTTTCCTAAAATCCTTTAAAACAACAAAAGTTTATTACTTATAGAGGGGTTATAAGCACATTTTAGAGGGCCAGAAATGTCTTGAATAAAACTTAATCTTGTAGAGGAGAATTTTGCGAACATTTTGATGTATTAATATTTATGATCCTATGGTTGGAGTCGTTACACACCTCAATTTTCTAAAATCCAACCAAAAAGACACAAAAATTTTAATCCTTAAAAAAGGGAGGGGGGCTGATTAGGAAATTTTAGAAACTAGAGATGTCCGGAACCTGTTGATAGAAATGTCTAGAGCCATACTAAAGGTTGTAGAGGAGACTCTTGCAAACAATTTGATATAATAAAATTGAATCTTGTGGAGGACACTGATGTAAACATTTTGATGTATTAATATTTAAGGTACCATGTTTGGAGTCATAGCATTCCTCTTTTTTCTAAAATCTGACCAAAAATAAAGGAAAATTTGAATTCCTTAAAAGGGAGGGGATGGGTGATTAGGTCATTTTAGGTGACTAGAAATGTCTGGAATAAAACTAAATCTTGTAGAGGACACAGTTGCGAACATTTTGATGTATTAATACTTAATATCTCATGGTTGGAGTCTTAACTCTTCTCAGTTTTTTTAAAATTCAATCAAAATGACACAACATTGATTTTTAAAAGGGGGGATGTAAATGACATTTTAGGTGACAAGAAATGTCTGGCTCAAAACTGAAAAATGTAGAGGAGACTGTTGCGCACATTTTGATGTATTAATATTTAAGTTCCCATATTTGGAGTCGCTACTCTCCTCAATTTTCTAAAATAACGACAAAAAAACAAGTTTAATACATTTAACAGGGGAGGTGGGTTTATTAGGACATCTTATAAGACTAGAAATGTCTTGAACAAAACCAATTCTTGTACAGGAGACTGTTGCGAATATTTTGAAGTATTAATATTTAAGATCCTAAGAGTAGAGTCGGTGCACTCTTCAATTTTCTAAAATCTAACCAAAAAGACACAAAAATTTTTATCCTTAAATAAAAATGTGGGGGGAGGCTGATTAGGAAATTTTAAAAATTAGAGATGTCTGAAATGAAATTGAATCTTATAGAGGACACTGATGCAAACATTTTGATGCATTAGTATTTAACATCCCATGGTTGGAGTCGTATCACTCCTCATTAATCTAAAATCCAACCAAAAAGACCGAAAAATTTGAATCCTTTAAAATGGGGGGTGGGGGTGATTAGGTCATTTTTGAAGACTAAAGATGTCTTGAACTAAATTGAATCTTAAAGAGGAGACTTTTGAGAACACTTTGATGTATTAATATTTAAGATCCTATGGTTAGATTCGTAGCCCTCCTCAACTTTATAAAATCCAACCATAAAGACACAAAAATTTGAATTCCTTAAAAAAGGTTGGGCATGATTAGGTCATTTTACGTGGCTAGAAATGTCTGGCACCAAACTGAATCTTTTAGAGGAGACTGTTGCGAACATTTTGATGTATTAATATGTAAGATTCTTTAGTTTGAGTCACTCCTGAATTTTCTAAAAAATGCGACCAAAAAGACACAAAAATTTGAATTCTTAAAAAAGGTGGGGAGTGACTCGTTAATTTTAGTTTGATAGAAATGTCTAGAGCTAGACTAAAGGTTGTAGAGTAGACTCTTGTAAACAATTTGATATATTAATATTTAAGATCTAATGGTTGGAACCATAACACTCCTAAATATTTTAAAATACAATAAAAAAAGACACAAAATTTATTTTTATAGGAGGGGTGCTCAGGACATTTTACGTGTCATGAAATGTCTGACACCAAACTAAATCTTGTAGAGGAGATTATTTCTATCATTTTCATGTATTAATATTTAGGATCCTTAGGATACAGTCTGTGCACTCCTCAATTTTCTAAAATCCGACCAAAAATACACAAAAATTTGAATCCTTAAAAAAACTGGGGGGTGGGGCGCAGATTAGAACATTTTAGAAGCTAGAAATGTCTGGATTCAAATTGTATCTTGTAGAGGACAATGATGCGAATATTTTGATGTATTAATATTTAAGATCATATGGTTGGAATCGTATCTATTATCTAAAATCTAACCAAAAAGACCTAAAAATTTGAATTTTTAAAAAGGAAGGGGGGCGTGATTACATCATTTTAGGTGACCAAAAATGTCTGGAGCCAAACCAGATCCTGTAGAAGAGACTATTACAAAGATTTTGATGTATTAATATTTAAGATCCCATGGTTGGAGTCGTAATAGTCTTCCATTTTCTAAAATCCAACCATAAAGACAAAACAAATTAATTGTTAAAAAATAGGGAGGGGAGCGTGATTACGTCACTTTTTCGTGTAAAGAAATGTCTGGAACCAAACTGAATCTTGTAGAGCAGACAATTTCAAAACAATTTGATGTATTAACATCTAACATTCCATGGTTTAAGTTGTAATACTCCTCAATTATCTAAAATCCAAAGAAAACGACGCAAAAATTTGAATTCTTAAAAAGGGGTTGGGGCTGATTAGGACATTTTAGATATCTAGAGACGTCTGTGTCCAAATTGAATCTTGTCGTGGTGAATTTTGCGAACATATTGATGTATTAATATTTAAGATCCCATGGTTGGAGTCTCAACACTCCTTATCTTACTAAAATTTGACCGAAAAGACATAAAAATTTGATTTCTTTAAAGGGGGGAATTGATTAGGACATTTTAGATAGCTAGAAATCTCTGGAGACAAACTGAATTCTGAAGAGGAAACAAATGCAAACATTTTGTTGAATTAATATTTAAGATCCCATGGTTGGAATCATAATACTCCTCAATTATCTAAAATACGATAAAAAAGATGTTTAATTCTTAAAAGAGGGTGTCTATTAGGACATTTAAGAGGCCTAGAAATGTCTTGAACAAAACTGAATCTTGTAGAGGAGAATGTTGCGAACATTTTGATATATTAATATTTAAGATCCTATGGTTAGAGTCTGTGCACTCCTCAGTTTTCTAAAATCTGACCGAAACTCCAAAAAATTTGAATCTTAGAAAAGGGGGGGCTGATTATTACATTTTATAAACTAGAGATATGTCTGAATCCAAATTGAATGTTGTAGAGAACTCTGATGCGAACATTTTGATGTATTAATATATAAGATCCCAAGGCTGGAGTCGTATCACTTTTCAATTTTCTGAAATTCAGACAAAAAGACACAAAAATTTTAATTTTAAGATTACATGGTTGTACACGGTAATATTTAAGTTTTCATGGATACGTAGCATTACTGAATTTTATAAAATCCAACCAAAAAAACACAAAAATTTGAATTCTAAAAAAAAGGGGGCGAGATTACGTCATTTAAGGTGACTAGAAATGTCTGCAACCAAAGTAAATCTTGTAGAGGAAACTGCTCCAAATATTTCGATGTATTAATATTTAAGATCCCATAGTTGGAGTCTTAACACTCATTATTCTAAAATTTGACAGAAAAGACATAAAATTTGAATTCTTTAACGGGGGGAGTATTGATTAGGACATTTTAGGTAGCTAGAAATGTTTGTAGCTAAACTGAATCTTTTAGAGGAGACTCTTATGAACATTTTGATGTTCTAACTTCTAAAATCCCGTGGTTGGAGTCATAAAACTCCTCAATTTTCCAGAATACAATCAAATAGACATTAAATTTACTTTTAGAGGGGAGATGATTAGCACATTTTAGGTGCCAAGATATGTCTGGAACCAAAATGAATTCTAAAAAAGAGACTATTGCAAACATTTTGATTTATTAATATTGAAGATCCCAAGATTAGAATCATAACACTATTCAATTTCCTAAAATCCGATAAAAAACAAATATTTAATATTTTAAAGAGGGGATAAGGAGTATTAGGACCTTTTAGATGGCTAGAATTGTCTTGAATCAAACTGAATCTTGTAGAGGTGATTTTTGCGAACATTTTTATGTATTAAAATTTGGTATCCTATTGTTGGAGACGTAGCTCTTCTCAAATTTCTAAAATCCGACTAAAAAGATGCAAAAATTTTAATTCTTAAAAAAGAAAGGGGGTTGATTTAGACATTTTAGAAGACTAGAAATGTCTGGAACCGAATTGAATCTTGTAAAGGACACTGATTTAAATATTTTCATGTATTAATAATAAAGATACCATGGTTGGGGTCGTATCACTCCTCAATTATCTAAAATCCAACCAAAAAGACACAAAAAGTAGATTTCTTAAAAAGGGGGGGTGGAGGCGTGATAAAATAATTTTAGGTGACAAAAATGTCTGGAGCCAAACTAGATCTCTTAGGGGAGACTGTTACGAACATTTTGATGTATTAATATTTAAGATCAGATGGTTGGAGTCATAACACTCCGCAATTATTAAAAATACAATCAAAAAGACACAAAATTGATTTTTGTAAGGGGGGTGTTGGAGTAGGCGCACTCCTCAATTTTCTAAAATTCTACCAAAAAGACACAAAAAATTGAATTTTTAAAAAAGGAGGGCGGGGGTGATGATTAGTATATTTTATACGAGTAGATATGTCTGAAACCGAATTAAATCTTATATTTGTCACTATTGCGGACATTTTATTGTATTAATAGTTAAGATCCACTGGTTGCAGTCGTTACACTCCTCAATTTTCTAAAATCCAACCAAACAGACACAAAAATTTAATTTCCAAATAGGGGGGGGAGCTAATTAGGACATTTCAGAAGATTAGTGGTGTCTGGAACAAAACTGAATCTAGTAGAAATGAATGTTGCGATCAGTTTGATGTATTAATATTTAAGATCCCTAGCTTCGAGTCGTAACATTCCAAAATTTTATAAAATCCAACCAATAAGACACTAAAATATAAATTATAAATAAAAGGTGGGGGGCGAGATTATGTTATTTTAGGTGACTAGAAATGTCCTGAGCCAAACTAAATCTTGTAGAGAAGGCTGCTGCAAACATTTCGATGTATTAATACTTAAGATTTTATGGTTGGAGTCTTAACACTCCTCAATATTTAAAATACAATCAAAAAGACACATAATTGATTTTCATAAGGTGGGTAGTGATTAGGACATTTTAGGGACAAGAAATGTCTGGCTCCAAACTGAATATTTTAGAGGAGACTATTGCACACATTTTGATGTATTAATATTTAAGATCCCATGTTCTGAGTAGCAACACTCCTTAATTTTCCAGAATATGACAGATAAACAAATATAATACTTTAAAGGGGAAAAGTGGGGTTATTAGGACATTTTAGAGGACTAGAAATGTCTTGTAAAAATAATCTTGTAGAAGAGAATGTTGCGAGCATTTTGATGTATTAATATTTAAGATCCTACGGTTAAAGTTGAGGTACTCCTTAATTTCCTAAAATCCGACCAAAAATAAACGAAAATTTGAATTATTTAAAAGGAGGTGATGGGTGATTAGGTCATTTAAGGTACCTAGAAATATCTGGAATAAAACTAAATCTTGTAGAGGACACAGTTGCGAACATTTTGATGTATTAATATTTAAGATCTCATGGTTGGAGTCTTAAGCCTTCTCAGTTTTTTAAATTACAATCAAAATAACACAAAATTTATTTTTATTGGGGGGTGCTCAGGACATTTTTGGTGTCCAGAAATGTCTGACAGCAAACTGAATCTTTTAGAGGAGACTGTTGCAAACAATTTGATGTATTAATATTTAAGATCTCATGGTTTGAGTAGTAACACTCCTCAATTTTCTAAAATGTAACCAAAAGACTCAAAAATTTGAATTCTTAAAAAATGGGTGTGTGACTATATATTTTAGAAGACTAGAGATGTCTGGAAACAAACTGAATCTTGTAGAGGAAAGTATTGCGAACATTTTGATGTAATTATATTTAAGATCCCATGGTTAGAGTCGTAGCACTCCTCAATTTTCCAAAATGCAACCATGAAGACAGAAAAATTTGAATTCTTAAAAAAGGTGGGGCGTGATTCGGTTATTTTAGGTGACTAGAAATGTCTTGATCCAAACTAAATCTTGTATAGGAGACTGTTGTGAACATATTTTGATGTATTAATATTTAAGATGCCATGTTTGATGTCATAACTCTCCTCAATTTTATAAAATACAATCAAAAAGACACAACATTCACTTTTGTAGTGGGAGGTTTTAATTTTTACATTTTAGGTTTCAAGAAATGTCTGGAACTGAACTGAATTCTGAAGAGGAGACTATTGTATACATTTTGAGGATTTAATATTTAAGATCCCATGGTTGGAATCATAATATACCTCAATTTTCTAAAATGGAATCAAAAAGACACAAAATTGATTTTTATAGGGGGGTGCTGAGAACATTTTAGGTGTCAAGGAATGTCTGGCACCAAACTTAATCTGGTAGAGGAGACTGTTGCAAACAATGTGATGTATTAACATTTAACATCCCGTGGTTTAAGTTGTAGCACTCCTCAATTATCTAAAATCCGAACAAAAGGACACAAAAATATAAATCCTTAAAAAAAAGAGGGGGGGGGGCTCATTAGGTTATTTTAGAAAACTAGAGGTGTCTTGAACCAAACTGAATCTTGTAGAGGACACTATTGAAAATATTTTCATGCATTAATATTCAATATACCATGGTTGGAGTCTTAGCACTCCTCAATGTTCTAAAATCAGGCCAAAAATACACAAAAATTTGAATTCTTTAAAATGGGGGGGGGCTGATTTGAACAGTTTAGAAGAATAGAGATGTGTGGAACCAAACTGAATCTTGTAGAGGAGACTGATGCAAACATTTTTATGTAATTATATGTAATATATCATGATAGGAGTCGTAGCACTCCTCAATTATCCAAAATCATTCCAAAAAGACAGAAAAATTTGAATTCTTTAAAAGTGTGGAGGGTGTTTAGGACACTTTACGAGAATAGAGATTTCTTGAACCAAAATGAATCTTTTAGAGAAGACTATTGCAAATTTTTTGAATCATTAATATTTATTATCCCATGGATGGAATCGTAGCTCTCCTGAATTTTCTAAACTCAGACCAAAAAATTTAAAAATTATAATTCTCTAAAAAGGGGGGCGGGCGTTGATTAGAACATTTTACGAGACTAGAGATTTCTGGAAACAAAGTGAATCTTGTAGAGGAGACTGTTGCAAACATTTTCATGTATTAATATATAAGATGTCATGGTTATAATCATAACACTCTTCACTTTCCTAAAATCCGATAAAAAAAACCAAAATTTAATACTTTAAAGAAGGAGGTCTATAAAGACATTTTAGAAGACTAGAAATATCTTGAACCAAACTGAATATTGTAGAGGACACTATTGCGAACATATTGATGTATTAATATTTAATATCCCATTTTCGGAGTCGTATCAGTCATTAATTTTCTAAAATCCATCCAAAAAACAGAAAAATATGAAATCTATAAAAGGGGAGAGGATGATTAGGACATTTTAGGAGACTTGAAATTTCTGGAACCACAGTTAATCTTCTAGAGGAGCTGTTGTGAACAATTTGATGCATAAATATAAAAGATGAAATGGTTTGAATCATAATACTACTCACACAACTTTCTAAAATACCATAAAAAACACAAAATTAAATTTTTATAGGGTTGCTGATTAAGGCATTTTAGGTGTCAGGAAATGTCTGGAACCAAACTGAATCTTGTAGACACTACTATTGCAAACATTTTGATGTATTAATATAAAAGATCTCATGTTTAGAATCATAACACTCCTCAATTTCCTAAAATCCGATAAAAAAAACAAAATTTTATACTTTAAAGAGGGGGGTTATAAGGACATTTAAGTAGAATAGAAATGTCTTGAACCAAACTGAATATTGTGGAAGACACTATTGAAAACACTTTGATGCATTAATATTCAATATACCATGGTTTGAGTCGTAGAACTCCTCAAGTTTCTAAAATCTGGCCAAAAAGACACAAAAATTTGAATTCTTAAAAATTGGGGGGGGGGCTGATTAGGACAGTTTAGAAGAATAGAATTGTGTAGAACCAAACTGAATATTTTAAACGAGACTGATGCAAACATTTTGGTGTACTAATATTTAATATATCATGGTTGCAGTCGTAGCACTCCTCAATTATCTAAAATCATTCTAAAAAATAGAAAAATTTGAAATCTTTAAAAGGGGGAGGGTGATTAGGACATTTTAGGAGACTTGAAATTTCTGGAACCAACGTGAATCTTATAGAGAAGGCTGTTGTGAACAATTTGATGCATAAATATAAAAGATGAAATGGTTTGAATCATAACACTACTCAACTTTCTAAAATACCATGAAAAACACAAAATTAATTTATTATAAGGTTGCTTATTAAGGCATTTTAGGTTTCAGGAAATGTCTGGAACCAAACTGAATCTTCTAGACGAGATTATTGCAAACATTTTAATGTATTAATATAAAAGATCTCATGTTTGGAATCATAACACTCCTCCATTTCCTGAAATCCGATAAAAGAAAACAAATTTATATATTTTAAAGAGGGGGGTTATAAAGACATTTTTGTAGAAAAGATATGTCTTGAACCAAACTGAATATTGTAGAGGACACTATTGAAACATTTATATGCATTAATATTAAATATACCATGGTTGGAGTCGTAGCACTCCTAAATTTTCTAAAATCAGGCCAAAAAGACACAAAAATTTGAATTCTTTAAAATGGGTGGGGGGGGCTGATTAGGATATTTTAGAAGAATAGAGGTGTGTGGAACCAAACTTAATCTTTTAGACGAGCCTGATGCAAACATTTTGGTGTATTAATATTTAATATATCATAGTTGGAGTCGTATCACTCCTCAATTATCTAAAATAATTCCAAAAATACAGAAAAATTTGAATTCTTTAAAAGTAAGGAGGTTGTTCAGGACATTTTACGAAAATAGAGATTTCTGCGACCAAAAAGAATCTTGTAGAAGAGAGTATTGCGAACATTTTGATGCATTAATATTTAATATCCCATGGTTGGAGTCGTAGCTCTCAATAATTTTTCTACACTCAGACCAAAAAATTTAAAAATTATAATTCTCAAAAAAGGGGGGCTGATTAGAACATTTTAGGAGACTAGACATTTCTGGAATCAAAGTGAATCTTGTAGAGGAGTCTGTTGCAAACATTTTAATGTATTAATACATAAGATGTCATGGTTGGAATCATAACACTCTTCACTTTCCTAAAATCAGATAAAAGAAACCAAAATTTAATACTTTAAAGAAGGGGGGCTATAAAGACATTTTAGAAGACTAGAATTATCTTTAACCAAACTTAATATTGTAGAGGACACTATTGCGAACATTTTGATGTATTATTATTCAATAGCTTATGGTGGGAGTCGTATCACTCATAAATTTTCTAAAATCTATCAATAAACAGAAAAATTTGAAATCTTTAGAAGTGGGAGGGTGATTAGGACATTTTAGGAGACTTGAAATTTCTGGAACCACAGTTAATCTTCTAGAGGAGGCTGTTGTGAACAATTTGATGCATAAATATAAAAGATGAAATGGTTTGAATCATAATACTACTCACACAAGTTTCTAAAATACCATAAAAAACACAAAATTAAATTTTTATAGGATTATTGATTAAGGCATTTTAGGTGTCAGAAAATGTCTGGAACCAAACTGAATCTTGTAGACACTACTATTGCAAACATTTTGATGTATTAATATAAAAGATCTCATGGTTGGAATCATAACACTCCTCAATTTCCTAAAATCCGATAAAAACAAAATTTTATACATTAAAGAGGGGGTTATAAGAACATTTAAGTAGAATAGAAATGTCTTGAACCAAACTGAATATTGGGAAGACACTATTGAAAACACTTTGATGCATTAATATTCAATATACCATGGTTTGAGTCATAGCACTCCTCAAGTTTCTAAAATCTGGCCAAAAAGACACAAAAATTGGAATTCTTAAAAATTGGGGGGGGGGCTGATTAGGACAGTTTAGAAGAATAGAATTGTGTAGAACCAAACTGAATGTTTTAAACGAGACTGATGCAAACATTTTGGTGTACTAATATTTAATATATCATGGTTACAGTCGTAGCACTCCTCAATTATCTAAAATCATTCTAAAAAATAGAAAAATTTGAAATCTTTAAAAGGGGGAGGGTGATTAGGACATTTTAGGAGACTTGAAATTTCTGGAACCAACGTGAATCTTGTAGATGAGGCTGTAGTGAACAATTTGATGCATAAATATAAAAGATGAAATTGTTTAATCATAACACTACTCAACTTTCTAAAATACCATAAAAAACACAAAATTAAATTATCATAGTGTTGCTGATTAAGGCATTTTAGGTTTCAGGAAATGTCTGGAACCAAACTGAATCTTCTAGACGAGATTATTGCAAACATTTTAATGTATTAATATAAAAGATCTCATGTTTGGAATCATAACACTCCTCCATTTCCTGAAATCCGATAAAAATAAAAAAATTTTATACTTAATAGAGGGGGTTATAAGGACATTTTTGTAGAATATAAATGTCTTGAACGAAACTGAATATGGTATAGGTCACTATTGAAACATTTATATGCATTAATATTAAATATACCATGGTTGAGTCGTAGCACTCCTAAATTTTCTAAAATCAGGCCAAAAGACACAAAAATTTGAATTCTATAAAATGGGTGGGGGCTGATTAGGACATTTTAGAAGAATAGAGGTGTGTGGAACCAAACTTAATCTTTAGACGAGCCTGATGCAAACATTTTGGTTTATTAAAATTTAATATATCGGGTTGGAGTCGTATCACTCCTCAATTATCTAAAATAATTCCAAAATGACAGATAAATTTGAATTCTTTAAAAGTAAGGAGGTTGTTCAGACATTTTACGAGAATAGAGATTTCTTGAACCAAAATGAATCTTGTAGACGAGAGTATTGCGAACATTTTGATGCATTAATATTTAATATCCCATGGTTGAAGTCGTAGCTCTCAATAATTATTCTAAACTCAGACCAAAACATTTAAAATTATAATTCTCAAAAAAAGGTGGGGCTGATTAGAACATTTTAGGAGACTAGACATTTCTGGAATCAAAGTGAATCTTGTAGAGGAGTCTGTTGCAAACATTTTAATGTATTAATACATAAGATGTCATGGTTGGAATAATAACACTCTTCACTTTCCTAAAATCCGATAAAAGAAACCAAAATTCAATACTTTAAAGAAGGGGGTCTATAAAGACATTTTAGAAGACTAGAAATATCTTGAACCAAACTTAATATTGTAGAGGACACTATTGCGAACATTTTGATGTATTATTATTCAATAGCTTATGGTGGGGAGTCGTATCACTCATAAATTTTCTAAAATCTATCAATAGACAGAAAATTTGAAAACTTTAGAAGTGGGAGGGTGATTAGGACATTTTAGGAGACTTGAAATTTCTGGAACCACAGTTAATCTTCTAGAGGAGGCTGTTGTGAACAATTTGATGCATAAATATAAAAGATGAAATGGTTTGAATCATAATACTACTGAATTTTCTAAAATACCATAAAAAAACACAAAATTAAATTTTTAAATGGTTGATTATTATGGCATTTTAGGTGTCAGGAAATGTCTGGAACCAAACTGAATCTTGTAGACACTACTATTGCAAACATTTTGATGTATTAATATAAAAGATCTCATGGATGGAATCATAACACTCCTCAATTTCCTAAAATCCGATAAAAAAACAAAATTTTTTACTTTAAAGAGGGGGGTTGGTTGGTTGGTTGAGTTTTATGGCACAAGGTCCAAATTGGACATGCTGTGCCAAGAAATATATTTCTGATCTTTTCTATTTGTTTTTTTGTCCTAGTTCTTTATTTTAAATCCAAACAACATTAAAATTTTAAAAACAAAAATCAGTGTATATATATATAAATATTAAAGTCCATGTATAATATTTATAATATATAAAAAGAAAATCACAAAAATATATATAATTCTAAATTTTAAAACATAAATTAAATATAATATAAAAAGCCTATTGCTCTTAAAAGGCGAATAGGTTCCTGTGGGGTGGTTCCCAAGCAAATCAAACAAGGTTAAAATATCACAGTTAAAAAGAGTAAACGATATTGGTTAAAACATGGGCATGAAATTAAAATATGATAGACAGTGAAAGAGATGACACGTTTCACACCTCAGATTTAATTCGTTTAGAAACAAATGTCTATGTGTGAACGTGGTGACCGATACGAAGGCGAGTTAATCTAACATCGGCACTTCGTAGCGGTAAAACTGGTAATGATATGAGATATGGAAAATCGCGCACAATTTGTTAGTGACCTGCATGCTCCAAAGCTCCTGGAAGAGGGAAAAGACAACATTTTTAACACACTTCCTCACATCTAAAAAGGGGATGGATGACGGCATTGGAGTTGATGCTGCTTTAGCAGCCGCATCTGCCTTTTCATTTCCCTCGAGACCTACGTGACCTGGGATCCAACAAAATTTGATATCATACCCCTTGCCAGCAAGGGAATCCAATATTTGAAAATCTCTGACACAACCGGTTGACAGTGTATGTTCGAATTTCCCAACGCTTCCAATACACTCAAGCTGTCAGTATACACGCAAAAAGAATGAGAATTTACAATACTCACGAGCTGAAGACCTTTATAAATTGCAGTAGCTTCAGCTGTAAAGATGGAGCAGGAAGCATGAAGGCTGTAATTATACGTATTATTGTTCATAAAAATACCACAGCCGACATGTCCTGCAGTTTTTGAACCATCCGTGAATATTGGCGTGTAGGAAGAATACTGACAGCGATGTGAATAATAGAGCTGTTGGAAAATTGCAGAGGTTGTGTCCGATTTTCTACAGTTGGCAAATGGATTAATTATCAATATTTGTGGATCATACCAAGGTGGATGCGATAATATGTCCGTTTTAATAAAACGGACATCACATAGGTCAAACAAGGATAAATGATTTTTTGTTCTAGTGAGGAAGGGTGGGATGCTGTATAGAAATTGAGAGACAGCTGCATACGTCGCATGTCTAAAGGCAATTGTTGGCATATTGCATAAAGACTATGGACGGGTGATGTGCGGAATGCGCCTGAACATATTCTCATAGCAGAATGATGGACAGTGTCCAGTCTGCGTAGAACAGAAGACCTAGCGGATCCGTAAACAACACAACCATAGTCAAGTCGAGATAAAATTAATGATTGGTAAACTCGGAGGAGTGACGTGCGATCAGCACCCCAAGATGTATTTGAAAGCACCTTGAGGATATTGAGTGATCGCTCGCACTTCTTCCGCAAATGTAAAACATGCGGAAGAAAGGTTAATTTATGGTCAAATATCACCTGAGGAATTTTATCTGACTGACAACTGGTACAGGTGTGTTGTTTATACAAATAACAGGATCATTGTGGAGGCTAGTCTTCCTGCAAAAATGGACACATTTGCTCTTGCTAGGAGATAGTGTATGGCCATTCTCAGCACACCATGCAGCTAATTTGTTAACAGATGTTTGTAGTTGTCTCTCAATTAAACGCATGTTTGAACCTTCACAAGATATTTGCAGGTCATCAACATATAATGTACCATGTACAAATGATGAAAGTTGATGAAGTATGCTACTTATATGAAGATTAAAAAGGGTGACACTTAAAATACTTCCCTGAGGAACACCTTCAGGTTGGTTAAAAGTATTGACAAACAGTACCAATACGAACTTTAAAACCACGGAGCGTAAAAATTTTGGATAAATATCGGCAAATTACCCTAAAGCCAAAATCATACATCCTACGGAGAATTCCATAACGCCACGTACGGTCGTAAGCCTTCTATAAATCGAAGAAAAATGGAAACCAGATGATTCCGCCGCACAAATGCATTGCGGATCTGCGTTTCCAGAAGAGTAATATTATCAAGAGTGGATCTTCCTTTACGAAAGCCACTCTGATTAATATGAATGTATTTATTTATTTCTAAGACATATACGAGGCGGGCGTTGACCATACGTTCAAGAGTTTTACATAAGCAACTCGTCAGAGCTATTGGTCGATAATGTGAAGGAACAGAAGGATCCTTACCAGCCTTAAGGATCGGAATCACTATTGCTTCGCCCAAAGTAATGGAAATTTATTTTCAGTCCAGATCCTATTGAACAAAAACAACATGTTCAACAGGGAGTCTGGACTTAAATGACGAAGCATTTGATAGCTGATTCCATTAGGTCCTGGGCTAGTATCATTGGCCTGCTGCAATGCTTTTTCAATTCCAACATCCGTAATTTACAGTTGTAAGGGAAAAGCTTGTCCATGGTTGAAACGAATTGGTGTTCGCTCAGCGCGACTCTTGCCTCAAAAACAAAGGACTGTAAGAGTCGTTGCTTGGAGACGCTAACAAAAGTTTCACCAAGAACGTTAGCGATGGCCTTAGGAGAAGAGCATACAGCAGCTCCGGATTTTAATATAGGAATAGAGAATTCTATAGATTCCATTGGTTGCTTTTACTTTCTCCACAACTGTTTACTGGATGTGGAAGAAGTTATTGATGATACATAGCGAGACCAAGATCCTTCTGACTTCGACGACGAGCTCTATGAGCTAATGCTTGCTCTCTTAAAGACAATCAGATTCTCCGTTGGGGGGTAACTTCAGACTAGCCCCCATAACGTCCACAGTTTTTCATATGTCTCCTGGCATTCTCTGTTCCACCAAGGTTTGCAATGCCTGGGTGGTATAGAGGAACTTTTAGGTATTGATGCATCAGCTGCATTAATAATTGTTTCGGTGACTTTACATACGGCATCATCAATATCATCGATCATAACCATTTTAGTATCAATAACTGCCAATTGTGTAAATATCGTCCAATCTGCCCTACTGTACACGTAAGTAGGTAGACGTTGTTCTAAACTACTACCTCCAGTCTGGGAGATGACGAGAGGAAAATGATCGCTATTATGCAGATCATTTCCTACATTTAGATTTAACAATGGCAGAAGTGATGGGGAACAAATGGCAAGATCGAGAGAATGAAATGTTCTTGTGGGTACGTGAAAATATGTCTTCTCGTCGGTATTAAGCAGACAGAGACTGTTGTCTGAAATAAAACGTTCTCATCTGCCGACCGTCATGAGAATCAGTATCATCATTTCCCACACAAAGAACTGTAGGTGGGCCGTTAAAAATCACCCAACAGTAGAAATGGAGTTGGCAGCTGATCTATTAATGCATCGAGTTCCTCTTGGCGTGATGACATCATGTGGTGTGTAACATTATAAACTACAGACAGTTAATAAGCATGTAGTATGAATTCTTACAGCAACTACCTGTAGAGTAGTATTTAATCCATGGCGCGCAGTGCTGGGGTAAGCATTAGATGTTAATATACAAACATCTCCAGACAACTGTGTACCATCATCACCACAATCTTTCTAAAAGCATGTAAACCACTCGCATGGAAAAGTTATTGCTGACTTCAGGAATGTCTCCCCGGAAGTGCAACACATGCAGGGGTTGTATGCTGAATATATAGACTCTGATGTCATCGTGATGAGAACGCAAACCATGGCAGTTCCAAGAAACTAAAAGGAAGTTATTGTTGAGTTAGAAAAGCCTCCTTTTTCCCGGAGCTGGAAAGCATGTCATTCTGATAACTCCCCTCCAAAGAGAGATCTTCGTCGAGGGATGTAGATGATACAGGCATCCGTTTCCAGGGATAAGGCTTTACGGGTGGATATGGAGGGTCTAGGATTGCCTCTCCCTTTGCAGATTTTAGTTTTAAAGCCTTTAGGGCTTTAGATCTAGCCGTTGGAGCTTTTCTACGTGACATGTGAAGTTAGCTGATGTTGATCTTGGCTTTTTCTCAGAATTAAGGGGTAATCCTTTTTCTAACAATTGGAAGTGACAGTGAGCACTGCTCAGTTTGAGTACTTAGCCGTTCTAGTGACTTTGGCGGCGAACAGTTGCATAGCTAACTCCTGCTTGAGGTGTGTACGAGCGTGGTAATACAGCACGTTCTCGGCTCTCGGGATATGAAAACAATTGTTCTTAATCTCTTTGTATTTGTGGATCTCCTTTTCCAGTATCCAGATAGGACAACTTTAGCGTAGGAGGTGGTCACCTTTACAATTGACACACCTCTCCTTTGCAGTACAATGATGAGCTAATATGGCCATCTGCTGCAGCAGCGAGCGCAAGTCAGTTTTGCCCCCTGCAAAGCTGCTTTGGAGTGACCAAATCTCTGGCACTGGAAACAACGCAAAGGATTTGGAATAAAATGGCCTGACGGATAGATGGCATACGCAGCTTTAATATGCTGCGGTAGGTCTGGCGTCGCAAAATGTCAGTACGAGATGTTTAGTATTAATAATCCTGCCCATCGCGTCTGACAGTTATGCGCAGTTTACAGCACAGACCTTTTGATCTTTGAGATTTTCTAAGATCTCGTCCGCCGACGTATTTAACAAATCTCCTGGCGGATACCACACCACACGTGAAAAGTTAAGATTGATATGAGGTTGGACGGAAACCTCAAGCGTTACAGCAAGCATGTTCATGCTGCTTATTAGAGTAGCTTGAGCTATCTGAAGCAACTTCATACCATAAGATCTCCAGAACGAAGTTTCCGGATGCTCTTTCACTTCACCGATATTTCCAGCTATACTGCTTTTTTTTGGATTAGGAAAGGGATAGCATTATCGAATGCACTTTCCTTCCGTTTAACAATATAAAATTGAGCTTTCAGTAATTTCAAAGTATGCTCCCGTGGGAGAGAAGAGAAAATAGATGTTTCCATATTAGGAGATGGAATATTCGGAACCTGACGGCACCACCCACCACCGAGTCCAACAAGGGGATGCAGACCAGCTGCACCAGTGCTAGCCAGGGTCCTATACGCCTCACAGTACATCCCTGAGAGATGGCCTCCAACCTTAACGAGTCACCCAGTAGATGTACCGATCAAGCTTGATCCATAAAGCCGATTGATGTGCTGGAGGACCACAACACACCTCCCGTTTACCTGAAGCAGAGGCCAAAGCAAATGTGTTGGTCTCAGGAGGCCTCAATTACCAGGATCCCCTCCTTTCCAGGGACACGGGTCTCCACGCACGGAAAACACGTGGGTGATTTAGTCCTCAAGAGTAGCTAATAGCAAAAGAGCGGCGAAAAAGCTTACTCAAGGGGAGCCTCAACCTCTTACGA